>OFHU01001622.1:0-61913 GCA_900245905.1 Lacerta viridis | reverse complement strand
CTTCGAGAACACTGTCCAACCATCTCATCCTCTTGTCGTCCCCTTCTCCTTGTGCCCACCATCTTTCCCAACATCAGGGTCTTTTCCAGGAAGTCAGTAGAAAAATCTTAGGATGAGACAGTAAAGTGTATTTTCTCCTATATATAAATTTGGAAATACTGCCATCTAATGGCTTACAGGATTATTGCACTGTCACAACTAGGAAAAAAAAAACACCTTTTACTATATAAAGCTACTTGATGCTTGCAATGCCCTGTCACCTTTCAAGAGAGTTGGATTTAGGGCAGTGCAAGGCATGGGATAGCACAAGATGAATTTTAACAGGGAGAAATGCAAAGTACTACACTTGGGCAAAAAAAAAAAGAAAGGCACAAATACAGGATGGGTGACACCTGGCTTGAGAGCAGTACATGTGAAAAGGATCTAGGAGTCTTGGTAGACCACAAACTTGACATGAGTCAACAGTGTGATGCAGCAGCTAAAAAAGCCAATGCAATTCTGGGCTGCATCAATAGGAGTATAGCGTCTAGATCAAGGGAGGTAATAGTACCACTATATTCTGCTCTGGTCAGACCTCACCTGGAATACTGTGTCCAGTTCTGGGCACCACAGTTCAAGAAGGATACTGACAAGCTGGAACGTGTCCAGAAGAGGGCAACCAAAATGGTCAAAGGCCTGGAAACGATGCCTTATGAGGAACGGCTTAGGGAGCTGGGTATGTTTAGCCTGGAGAAGAGAAGGTTAAGGGGTGATATGATAGCCATGTTCAAATATATCAAAGGATGTCATATAGAGGAGGGTGAAAGGTTGTTTTCTGCTGCTCCAGAGAAGCGGACACGGGGCAATGGATTCAAACTACAAGAAAGAAGATTCCACCTAAACATTAGGAAGAACTTCCTGACAGTGAGAGCTGTTCGGCAGTGGAATTTGCTGCCAAGGAGTGTGGTGGAGTCTCCTTCTTTGGAGGTCTTTAAGCGGAGGCTTGACAGCCATCTGTCAGGAATGCTTTGATGGTGTTTCCTGCTTGGCAGGGGGTTGGACTGCTTGGCAGGGGGTTGATGCAAAGAGTTTCTTTGAAGCCACAAAGACATCTATGGGCCAATAAATCATGGCATTTGCCGCCTATGCTCAGCAGACAGTACCACACTTCTAAAAGAGAAAGAAGCTATTGGATTGCACTGGAAAGAACATTACCAGCATTTCCTTAACCGCAACTCCCCCGTAGCTGTTGAGGTCCTCTCGCAAATTCTGCAAAAACGAGTTAGAGATAAGCTTGCAGTATCTCCAAATCTGGGAGACTTGTGTACCGCTATTAACCAAATGAAAAACAACAATGTCAGCGGACCTGATGGGATACCTGCCGAAGTCTTCAAAGTGGGTGGAATTGAACTTACACAACAATTTCACAAGCTCATTGAAAAAATCTGGAAGAGAGAAGAGATCCCAGCAGACTTTAGGGATGCCAAAATTATCAATCTCTGTTTTTTTAAAAAAGGTGACAGAATGGATTGCGGAAAATATCGAGGCATCTCTCTATTAGCTGCGGCCAGCAAAATTCTTGCTAGGATCTTAGCAAACCATCTGTTAACAATATCTGAGGTGGCCCTTGCTGAATCCCAAAATGGTTTTCAGCCTTCTTGGGGGACAGTGGACATGATTTTCACTGCTCAACAGCTTCTTGAAAAATGCAGAGCGCAAAACCAACCCCTGTATATAGTGTTTATTGACCAGACTAAGGCTTTCGACACAGTAAATCGTAATGCCCTGTGGACTGTCCTGAAAATTGGCTGCCCAGATAAATTTGTGAACATCATTCGGCTCCTCCATAATATGACAACAACAATCGCAGATAACAATGGCTCTCAAAGTGAACCATTCACAGTTGGATCAGGTGTTAAACAGGTTCCCAACTCTATTCATTATTTTCTTTCTTTCTTTTTAAATAAATCTTTATTAGTATTACACATATACAAAAATAACATAAATGACAAATCATACAGAAACATTAAAAGATACAAAAAATGCACAATTTCTTGTGAGAACAATTTTAACGCCACAATGAAACAATTCCCTTGGGTGGGTTAGATGGGTATGGATTTTTTCTTTTCTTACTACCGAGGGAGGGGGGCAACTGAGGCACATGGCAAGGAGGAGGAGATCACCACCCCCCATGGGAAAAGTTTTGGGGTGCCCCTCCCCCCTTCCTTCCCTGCCCCACTCTAGTCTGAGCCCTGCAACCTCAATGCATCTTTCGCTCAGCAGTAGCAGTGGCGGCAGCCCCAAAGCTGGGCTGGGTCTTGTGCAAAGGAGCACCCCCCCCCCGAGCCAAGAGAGCTGTTGCTCGCCAGGCAAACAGCTGCGGTGGCTGCTTTTAGCTGGGCCAGCAGCAGCAGCAGCAGCCCTTGCGCTCTCCGAAGCTGTGAATGAAGGAGCAAAGGGGAGGTGGGAGAGAGCAGGGGAAGCTTGGAGCTCTGAGGCTGCCAGCCAGGAGCCTGCTGCTCCACGCACCCCCACCCCTTTGTTTGCCCAGCAGCGGCAGCCGCCCCCCTTCTCTTGGGCTTAGCGGTGCCCGTGCTGCCTGCCCGCAACTCCCAAGAGCTGTCAAAATGAAGGGGGATGGGGGGAATGCCACTGGCAAAGCAGCACAGCTCCTCCTCCTTCCCCCGACGGCTTGGGGTATGCTTGGGAGCCGCGGGCGGTGGGCGGGTGGGGCGCTGGATGTCACCCCCCTCAGGGATGGCACCCGGGGTGGGCCGTACCCACTGCACCCATCTTGCTCTGCCTCTGCCTCAGAATCCAAGTTGAGAGAGAGGAGGAAGGCTCATTTCTTCTCAACCAAAGACAAAAGATAGATAGATAAATAGATAGATAGATAGAGATAGAGATAGAGATAGAGATAGATACTTTATGGTCATTGTACATAGTACAACGAAATTGAATGGCATCCTACATATACAGCCACACATACACATACATACCATCCGTCATGACTACCCAAGATCATATTATTTGGTTACAGCATTTAAAATAGCTCTTGGATAAAAACTGTTTTTTAATCTATTCATTCTTCATTTAATTGTTCTGTATCTCTTGCCTGAAGGCAACCGTGCAAACAGACTATATCCAGGATGAGATGAATCCTGTAAAATGTTGTTTGCTTTTTTGAGACAACGGGAGCTATATAGTTCGTCCAAAGATGGGAGAGGATGACCGATAATCTTTCGGGCTGTGGTTATGACCTTCTGGAGCATTTTCCTGTCGGTGACTGTGCAACTGGCAAACCAAGCACAGATACAGTATGTAAGAATGCTCTCTATGGAGCCTCGATAGAAGGACACCAGCAGTCTCTCACTCAGATTGTTCTTCTTTAAAAGTCTGAGGAAATAGAGACTTTCGGTTTGGTGCTGGTCAATGGCGGACGGGAGCTGAAGAGCTCCGGTTCTCCGAGGGGCTTTAGGGGTTACCGTGCCTGCGCCGCGGGCCCCTTAAAGCCACGGGAAGAGCGTCCCGTGGACCGTGGTCTTGTGGGTCCCAGACGTGCGTCCCCGCTCCCGATTGACCCTCGTAAGGGGGAAAATCGGGCGAGCGAGGCTCCGACACGGGACTGAAGAGACGGCTGCCCCCGGAGAACAAAGCAGCGATCCCGCCGGACTTGAGCACCCAGCACTTCCTACCTAGAGACTGTAAAAAGAAGCTCTGTAAGTAAGATTATTTACTGGATTAAGAACTTTTAAGAACTTTTTAAACTTGCAGAGAAACAATAAAAGGAAGCCCGCTCTTTTAAAAGTGGATTAAAAGTTGTTTGGATGCTTTTTAAAGACTTAATAATAAGAATTAAGGCAAAAGAAGACACCGCTTCACCCTCTGGATTAGGATTCCGGGTCGGAGGCGGGCTGCGTTACATTATTGCCATTTGTTTTAGTAACTGTTTACCAGAGGAGACATTTTAACTTTTTTGTTGCTGGCTACAGCTTGTTTGCACGGATTTGGTGGTTACATTGCAATTGGAAAATAGATACTGACTTGGACTATTTAAAACTAACTGTTCTTGACTTGGGGAAAGTTTGGAACTTTTGAAGTTAGTGAAATCTTTGCCTATATTTGGATAGTTGAAACTGTTTGGGACTCCTGGCTCAGCAGTCTCTTTGTTCTTGGACTGAATTGCTGGCCACCTGGTGTTTATTTTGGGACTGTTGGTCTTCTGCTGTGAATGTCTGAGACAGTTACTACAACTGGGGTGACCTTGAGATTACAGCTGCAGAGCTCTCAGGAAATGCAAGATAGCACTAGATCCAAAACAACTGCCTCTGCACAAAGAAAAGGCTCTGTTTCCTTAACCATACAGGAGCAAATGGAGAAATTAGCTGCCAGTATTGCAGAAATAGCAGAAGGACTTAAAAAAGTAACTGAGGAGGTGAAGCAAACGCAGATTTCAATAAATACAACAGTAAACGCTGCAACAGACAAACTTCAAGCTGAGATTAAAGATTCCACCCAAACATTGGAAAAGTCGATTGGACAAATTGAGGAAAACGTAAGGAAAAACAGAGAAGAAATTAATAAAATTGGTCAAGAGGTGACAGTTTTAAAGAAGGACTCAGAGGAATTTAAAGTAGTCAAGGAGAAAATAAAAAAGGTGGAGGAGAAATTGGATAATATTGATTTGGAGAAAGTTGAAAGGATTGGAACACAGCAGAGAAGCATAGAAGAATCTCTTGCCTTTCTTCAACTCCGCCAAAGAGAGGGGAACATCCGTCTAAGAGGACTCCCAGAATTGGAAGGTGACAGCCTAAAAGCTTTTATAGTGAATCAATTTGCAACATTCTGGCATTTGGAAGAGGAAGACGTCTCAGCCCTCATAGTGAAGGCCTTCAGGTTTGGACCTAGAGGATCCAGAGGAAAGAAAAGCACCAAGACAGTCAGTGACTGTCTGATTGTGTTGAATAACAGATACGACAGAGACTATTTTCTGGATCTACACTATAAGAACAACCTGGTGGTACAGCAGAACAAAGTCATTCTTTATAAGGACATCCCCAAATTTTTCCTGGACAAAAGAGTGTCGTATAACGACTTATCAACAGAGCTAAGGAGAAGAGGCATCCCTTTCAGTTGGGAATTCCCGGAAGGCCTTGCATTTACGTATAAAGAAAAGAAGATAAGGATAAAATCCCCGGCCGAAAAGCAAAAGTTCTTGGACAAATACCTGGAAGACTTTAAAGGCTCAGCGCTTGATCCAGCTTTCTTCTATCGACTTCCAGAAACATTTCTACCGCCTGGGGTACCAGGACCAAGTGAAAAAGACCCGGAAGAAGGAAAGAAAGCAGAGGCATCTGGAGGAGGAGAGTAAAAAAGGAAAGGAAAATGGCGCTCAAACTGATGACGTGGAATGTTCGGGGACTGAACCAGAGACCGAAGAGTGGGGGAGAAGGAATATAAATTACGCGCCTTTGCGGATGATTTGATGTTATCCCTACAGGAACCTGAAAGCAGTGTCCCCAAAGCTTTGGAAATAATTGAATTGTTTGGACGTGTAGCTGGCTTCAAATTAAATAAACAGAAAACCAAAGTATTGACTAAAAACATGAACTCAGAGCAAATACAAAAATTACAAGACGGTACTGGCCTCAATTTTGTTAAGAAGGTTAAATATCTAGGTATCAACCTTACAGCAAAAAATCTGAACCTGTACAAGGACAACTATGAAAAATTGTGGACAGAGATAAAGAAAGATTTAGAGATTTGGACAAGATTGAAACTCTCATTGATGGGCAGAATAGCTGCCATTAAAATGAATGTGTTACCAAGGATGTTGTTTTTATTTCAAGCCATTCCAATTTTGGATAAAGTGGATTGCTTTAAAATATGGCAAAGGGACTTATCGAAATTCATATGGCAGGGAAAAAAGCCTAGAATTAAATTTAAGATTTTAACAGACTCTAAAGAGAGAGGAGGCTTTGCCCTGCCGGATTTAAAGATTTATTTTGAAGCAGCGCCTTTTGCTGGTTAAAGATTGGTTTAAATTAGAAAACGTTGATGTGTTGGACTTGGAAGGCTTTGATAATATGTTTGGATGGCATGCTTATCTTTGGTATGATAAGGCAAAAGTTCACAAGACTTTTAAGAACCATATAATTAGAAAAGCCCTGTATCAGGTTTGGATGAGATATAAAGACTTGTTAGAGAGAAAGACTCCTAGATGGATTTCACCTGTGGAGGCCAAGGCATATAAGAGACCTAATATGTCTGCAAGTTGGTTAAGATATGCAGATATATTGCAGCGAGAAGGTGAGTCGATAAAATTGAAAAGCTATGATCAAGTAAGAAGTGAAGTCACCGACTGGCTGCAATATTATCAGATTTATGAGATATTTAAAGCAGACAAGAAAATTGGTTTTCAAATGGAAAAATCAAAACTGGAAACAGAACTGATTGAATCGAACTCTAAAAACCTTTCCAAGATGTATAACTTGTTGCTAGAGTGGCATACAAAAGATGAATTGGTTAAATCGACAATGATAGATTGGGCGAAAGATGTGGGTCATAACATATGATGGATGACTGGGAGAGATTGTGGAAGAAAGGTATCAAATTTACAGCTTGTAATAGTTTAAGAGAAAATATTATGAAAATGCTTTATAGATGGTATCTGACACCAGTTAAGATAGCTAAGATGAATCCTACAATGACTAATGTGTGTTGGAAATGTAAATCTATGAAAGGTACCTTTTATCATATGTGGTGGTCATGTCCAGGGGTAAATGCTTTCTGGGATAAGATTTATAATGAACTTAAGAAGGTAATGAAAATTACCTTTAGTAAGAAACCAGAGGCATTTCTTTTGAGCATGACCAATGAAGAGATACCCAGTCAGGATAGAGTATTTTTTATGTATGCCACAACAGCTGCTAGAATTTTATTGCAAGAAATTGGAAAGGCGAAGAGATTCCGACAGTGGAAGAATGGCAGATGAAGCTAATGGACTTTATGGAACTCGCTGAACTGACCGCGAGAATCCGAGACCAGAGGGAGGAGAAGGTGTCACAAGATTGGAAGAAATTTAAGGATTATTTAGTTAAATGTGTAAAACTGAATATTTGAGCAGAATTAGCTAATAGAATTGGCTTTAGCTTGTTAATGTTAGATAAAATTGTTTAGAAGAAGTTTTGATGTGAATGATTTAATTGTTTAAGAATACCTTAAGATATTGAGTTTAAGTGATGATTTATATATGATTAAGCTATCTAAAGAGTATTAAGAGATATTGTAAATGTTAAGAAAAAGATATAAAGTTACCCAAAATATATATGATTTTGAATGCAGTGGAGGGAACGGGGGAAGTCCCCAAACAGAGAAGATAGAAACTAGAGAAGTACAAAGATAAGTGTATGTTAAGGTTTGTATATGTTTTTTTCTTATGTTTATTGTTATTGTCATTATTGTTGATTTTGTTTATTGTTCATTATGTATTGTGTTTTTATTGTGTTTTTGTTATGTTTTTCTTTGTCTTATTGGAAAATAATAAAATCTAAAAAAAAAATGGCAGCCAAAACACTGCCAGGGCCGCATCCAGAGAGTGCTGTCAGAGGGCCTCTTTCCTGTGTGGGGAGAGATCTGCTCCTTCAGCACAAGCACTTTCATCCATTTGGTTGGTAGCCACTGCCAGACAACCACAGACAAGTTTTAAGCAGTAAAATGCAGCTAAAAGCAATTGGTACAAAGAGAAAACAAGCCAACCAGCTTTTTTGAGACAACGGGAGCTATATAGTTCGTCCAAAGATGGGAGAGGATGACCGATAATCTTTCGGGCTGTGGTTATGACCTTCTGGAGCATTTTCCTGTCGGTGATTGTGCAACTGGCAAACCAAGCACAGATACAGTATGTAAGAATGCTCTCTATGGAGCCTCGATAGAAGGACACCAGCAGTCTCTCACTCAGATTGTTCTTCTTTAAAAGTCTGAGGAAATAAATTCTCTGCTGGGCCTTCTTTACCAGAGCAATGGTATTAGCGCCCCAGGTCAAACCCTGCTCGATGGTAACACCCAGAAACTTGAATACAGCCACCCTCTCCACCCGGTTCCCGCCAATATACAAGGGCTGAGTGTCCACCTTCCGTCCCCCTGTAGTCCACCACCAGTTCCTTGGTCTTAGCGGTATTGATTTTTCGTTTTTGGTCAGCATAACACGTATAGCATAAACAGGTATTTTACATTCATTTCCTCCTGTACACGTTTAATATTGTTGTTGAAGGAAAATTTGTACAAGATGATGTACAGATGGTACCTTACACCATCTAAATTATTTAAAATGTATAAATCAGGTAATAGGAACTGTTGGAAGTTCGACAAGGAGGAAGGAGAGTTCTTTCACATGTGGTGGCAATGTGAGAGTGTTAAAAAATATTGGGAAAGAATTTACAACGAACTAATTTTTTTTTGAAATATACCTTTAAGAAAAGACCAGAGGCCTTCCTGTTGGGAATGGATGACATTAAGGAAAGTGATCAAAAAAAATAATCTGTGTGCAACTACAGGGGCAAGTAAGTAAGTAAGTAAGTAAAATTTATTACGGCCATTGGCCCATATCAAGAACAAATCAGACAAGAACGAAACATAGAATTTAAAACAACTCGACATAAGACAAAAAAACACGAGGCAGCAGCTGCTGCAATTTAAACAATATCAAATCTAAGCAACCCATCAAGAACAACATTTTACCTCAATTTAGTTAATACATATACAGCATAGGGATTCAGCTAAAACTTAATTTAAGAGTTGATTAATAACTTAATTTCCTCTTAATGATTAGTTAAAGTATCGAAACTATGCAGTGACCCATTTCTCTTTTTCTGGGATAGGACATTTATCAAAAATCTAGCGACTGTAAGAGATCTACTCGGTTCCTCATCATTCAATAAATGAATTAATTTAGCCTCCTGGGTTCCGTCAGCCTGTCCTATCAGAAGGGGGGACAGAAATCTAGACCGGGCTGCCGAATAAGCTGGGCAGGAAAAAAGTATATGCTGTAATGTTTCTACGGAACCACTATTACAGTCGCATAGCAATGAGATCTGGCCATTTGAGAGTCTGTTGCCCATGACATTAGAAGGAAAGGCATTGAATCTGGCCTTGATAAAGGCATACCTATGCGCCGCAACAGAAATAGAAGATAAGTAAGATGGTAATTTCGTTATTGGTGCTAACCCCAGGTTTGTTGGTGAACAAGTGCCACCTCCTGTCAAAATGTTATGCTGGAGATCAACCTCCTTTAGCCTTATATTAACAGCTCTCTTGGCAGGGCCTAAATCCATTCCCAGTAGTTCAGATGGTGATAATCCAAGGGACACCAGTTTAGAATGTAGAATTTTCGCCCAAGGGCTGGGAAAGTTATCTCTCCAGAGACACTGCAGTAGATAAAGGTTAGGGAGTCTATGCCATAATGACAACCAATAACTAAACATGCGTTTCCATAGGGTGCTTTCAAGTGATGTTATATTCAATTCCAGACGTATCGCCGAATTGCTTACACATCGGGGTAGTTTTAATAACCGTCTCAGGAACTGGTTTTGGATTGTCTCCAAAGGGTTAAGGTTTACAAAAGGCCCCCATAATGGGATCGCATAAGCCAATGTGGCGATCACCTTTGCGTTAAAGACTTTTAGTGCAGATGGGATATGAAAGGCTCCATCTGAAAAGAAGAAGCGCAAAAGCGCAAATGAAAATGCTTTAGCTCTATTTACTGTATAGGCGAGATGTGCCTTCCAGACCATGTTATATTGCAAATAAACTCCCAAATACTGGAATTTAAAAACTTGCTCAATGGGTATTCCATTTATTTTCCAGTTATAAGATCTCCGGCTTTTGGAGAAAATTAAAACTTTAGATTTGGCATGATTTATCGTAAGAAGATTGGATTTGCAATATGAATCAAAAATATTTAATGCTCTCCTTAGGCCAACTCTAGAAAAGGATAGGACCACCGCATCGTCCGCATAAAGTAAAAGGGGACAACGATATTGGGCTAAACGTGGGGCATGAATAGTTTCCTGTGATTCTATCAATGGCGTCCTCATGTCACTAATAAAAAGATTAAAAAGAGATGGGGCAAGTATACATCCTTGGCGTACTCCTTTATTGATAGGAACCGAATTTGAAAGGTCGCCAGCAGGGGTAAGTCTCACCCTGGCAGCCGATCCGCTATGTAATTGAGTTATCAGCCATAAAAGCCTTCTGTCTATTCCCCATCGGGCTAATTTTCCCCACAATAGTTCTCTGGGGATGCTATCAAAAGCGGCCTTTAAGTCAATAAAGGCCGCACAAAGTTGTCCTCTTTTTGGGGAAGAGTATTTTTGAGCTAAATGATGTAAAATTAGCACGTGGTCAGTGGTGGATTGATTGGGTCTAAATCCCGCCTGTTCAAAGCCAATCAATTTATTATCTTCCACCCATTTTGTAAGCTTTTTTAGCAAGTAGCGTGCGTAAATTTTCCCAATTATGGACAGTAAACTGATGTTCCTGTAATTCTCTGGGTTTTCTGGTGCACCCTTTTTAAAGATCGGAATAATAATTGCCTCCTTCCATATTTTTGGAATCTTACCACTGTTGTTCACGGCATCGAACGTGATAGCTAGAACTTTTGCCCACCATTCTGCATGGACTTTTATAGGCTCCACTGGGATCAAGTCGGGGCCAGGAGCTCTACCGGTTTTAAATTCAGAGATGATATCTAAAATTTCAGCTGGGTCAATGGCTGGCCAGAAGGGGAGGTGATCATAAAGATCATCCTTTAAATTAATGTTAGTAATTGGTAAAGTAAAAACAAAATCAAAAATTCTTTCCAGTAGCACCTTAGAGACCAACTGAGTTTGTTCTTGGTATGAGCTTTCGTGTGCATGCACACTTCTTCAGATCACTGAAACAGAAGTCTGAAGAAGTGTGCATGCACACGAAAGCTCATACCAAGAACAAACTCAGTTGGTCTCTAAGGTGCTACTGGAAAGAATTTTTATTTTGTTTTGACTATGGCAGACCAACACGGCTACCCACCTGTAACTGGTAAAGTAAAGTAACTCCTCAGATAGTCTTCCCATACTGGAGCAGAGATAACTGTTAATGGGTATCTTCTAGATTTACTATTAACTAAGCCCAAAAAAGGGGATTGGAATGCTAAAGTAGGGAGTCAAGAGATAAAAGGAACAACTGGCAAGTTTGGCCTTGGAGTTCAAAATGAAGCAGGGCAAAGGCTAATAGAGTTCTGTCAAGAGAACAAGCTGGTCATCACAAACACTCTTTTCCAACAACACAAGAGACGACTCTACACATGGACATCACCAGATGGGCAACATCGAAATCAGATTGATTATATTCTCTGCAGCCAAAGATGGAGAAGCTCTATACACTCAGCAAAAACAAGACCTGGAGCTGACTGTGGCTCAGATCATCAGCTTCTTATAGCAAAATTCCAGCTTAAACTGAAGAAAGTAGGAAAAACCACTGGGCCAGTAAGATACAATCTAAATCAAATTCCTTATGAATACACAGTTGAAGTGAAGAACAGGTTTAAGGATTTAGATTTGGTGGATAGAGTGCCTGAAGAACTGTGGATGGAGGCTCGTAACATTATACAGGAGGCAGCAACGAAAACCATCCCAATGAAAAAGAAATGCAAGAAAGCAAAGTGGCTGTCCAATGAGGCCTTACAAATAGCGGGGGAGAGAAGGCAAGCAAAATGCGAAGGGAGATCGTGAAAGATACAGGAAATTGAATGCAGATTTCCAAAGAATAGCAAGGAGAGACAAGAGGGCCTTTCTAAACGAGCAATGCAAAGAAATAGAGGAAAATAACAGAATGGGAAAAACCAGAGATCTGTTCAAGAAAATTGGAGATATGAAAGGAACATTTCGTACAAAGATTACCACAATTAAGGACAAAAGTGGAAAGGACCTAACAGAAGCAGAAGACATCAAGAAGAGGTGGCAAGAATACACAGAGGAATTATACCAGAAAGATATGGAGGTCTCATACACCCCAGGTAGTGTGGTTGCTGACCTTGAGCCAGACATCCTGGAGAGGAGAGTGAAGCCTTGTAACAACAAGGCCAAATGGATATTCCAGCCTATTTAAAATTTTAAAAGAGATGCTGTTAAGCTACACCTTGCAAGTTTGGAAAACAAGTGGCCAGAGGATTGGAGAAGGTCTACATCCCAATCCCAAAGAAGGGCAGTGCCAAAGAAGCTCCAACTGATGATATTCACACGCCAAGGTTAGCTTAAAATTCTACAAGGCAGGAACTATTGGACCGAGAACTCCCAGAAAATTTTCGAAGGGGCAGAGGAAAAGACCAAATGCAAACATGCTGTGGAGAAAGCTAGTTCCAGAAAAACATCTACTTCTGCTTCATTGCTACGCAAAACATTTGACTCGACCACAGCAATATGCAAGTTCTTAAAGAAATGGGAGATCACCTCATTTGTCTCCTGAGAAATCTCTTTGGAAAACTCTGGATAGAACAACAGTTCAAAATTGGCCAGAGGATTGGAGGCTGGAAGATCGGAATTAAGTCGGAAAATATACATCAGATATGCTGATGATACACCTTGATCAGAAAGTGAGGAGGAATTAAAGAACCTTTTAATGAGGGTGAAAGAAGGGCAAAATAGTGCCAAAGATGGCCATGTCCCATCACCTCCAAATAGAAGGGGAAGAAAACTACTTTCTTGGGTTCCGCACAATTGCACTCGAAATTAGAAGACGCCTGCTTCTTGGGAGAAAAGCAATGACAAACCTAGACAGCACTTAAAAACGCTACCTTGCCGCAAGGTTATGCTATGGTTTTAAAATACGGAAGTGAGAGCTGGACCACAAGGCGAAGAAGGCTTTTGAATTATGGTTAAGCTTGAGAGTATGTGGACCGAAATCAGCCCTGAGTGCTCACTAGAAGGACCCAGAGGCTCCAGTACTTTGCCACCTCATGAGAAGAGAAGACTCCCTGGATTGGGAAAGATGGAGGGCACGAAGGGGCAGAGGATGAGAGAGTTCTCGAACCAGAGTTTGGACCAGTGAAGGAAGGCGTGCCTGGCGTGCTCTGGTCCATGGGGTCACGAAGAGTGCAAACATGAACAACAACAACAAAAGCAAAATTGCTGGCCACTATTATCGGTTTGGCCACTCAGAGCCCTTTTTTGCGTTTGTTTAAGCTAGCTATTAGATTGGCCGCTGTTTCTTTAATACTAAAAAGAAGAAAGTCCAGAAGCCTGCGAAACATCTACTTCTGTGTATATAAAGTGGTTGAAATGTTAGTATTGGTTGGTTGGTTGCTTCTGGTGTATGTAATTGACGTGTTTACGCTTTTAAGAATAAAAAGCAAAGATATTTGACTGTGTCGACCACAGCAAACTATGACTAACAGCATCTCAGAAGGGAAGTTCTCAACGCTAAAGAAATCCGGTGTCGGCTGGGAGTGCCGGATCACCTCATTTGTACAAAGCCTCCTGAGGGTCGACAGAGGCAGAGAGCCGGTGGGCGCCAGCCTGGATGAGCAGACTCTATGTGGGACAAGAAGCTACAGTTAGAACTGGATATGGAACTTTGAAAACTCACCGAGAGATTGGTTCAAAATTGAGGCGAGGGACTGTGGGACTGTGTAGGAGTTTTCATAACTACTGTTGAGACTAGATGAAAGGCTGTACCCAAATATTGTAAGCAACTCCAGTTATTGCTGCTTATTTAGTGCTGGACTTATAAAGGCAATGCAGAATCATCAGAGAAATGAACTATAATTTCTCGAAAGGCTGGGACAGTAATGAAGGAAGGTGAGAGTTTGGCAACTCATGCAAACGAATCTCTTTTCCTCCCAAACGTTATGATGAGACGGACCTACAATTAAGATTGCCGGAAAAAATATCAACTTGAGTATGTGGTTGGAAACGAGGAGGCAGAAAGAAGGTCAGATATCCAGGAGCAGAGGAGTAACAACCGAGGGGGCCAGCAGCAGATGATACAGCAACAAGAAAATTTGGCCCTGAGGAGATGATGGCAGAAAGTGCAGGGCGAGGAGGAATAGAGCAGAGACAGCAATAAAGAACCAGAAGGGGTTTTTCAGGGAAGAGGAAACGCGTTCTGAGGGCACTTTCTCGAGAGGAGAGGAAAGAGGACGTGGTTGCTGGACTCTGGCAGCGCAAAATAGCCGGAAGGATGGTGAGGAAGCCTGAAGACTCAATCTATCTCTGATGGTTATAAAACAAGATTGATCAGGGGAATGTTTTTTGGAGTGTTTGAAACTACTCTACCAGACTCTGTTTGTCAGCAGTTTGGACTACTGTTTACTGTCTGTAAGCTGTTTGCAAAGCAGGGTATACTGTATTCAGTTCACCAGGATGGTTGTCTGATAAAGAATGGAGCTGATCACCTCCAAAGTTGGAAAATGGGTTATATGGCAACCTGTTAATAGCCCAAGTGGTTCAGGAATTTGCCAGTTCATAAGGGGTGTGTACAGAACTACATATGAAAATTGGGAGCTAATTTTCGTGTACTTTCAGAGATGCAAAAGTGAGAGTAAACATTTCACTTTCTGTAATGTATGTAAAATGGTTCCATGAGCCTGTGGCTTCTAAAAGTGATAGGGTACTAAAGAGGTTTTAGAACTTGTCCAGATGGTGCCCTTTTCCACAACAGCAGTCAGGGGGCGAAGATATGCTTTTCTGGTAATAGATGACAAATCAGAGTTGGCTGTTTTTGCCTGCTTCTTGGAAATCAGAGTTTCCCCACATTCAGAATGGGTTGCAAGTTGAAAATGCTCTTCAACTGTTGTAAACCAGATAGGGGTGGGGAATTTTTGAACAAACAGTTTGGGGCGTGGTTGCGACAGTATTACTCATGACCAACCCTTAAAAAGCTGTGTGAAACGTGGGGCTGACATCAGTAAAGGACTGCCTGCTAGTGGATGCTTGTCACAACCCTGTGGGGTGAGGCTTTCCTCACACAAATTTTTTGATTAACAGTGGACAAGCCTATAAAAGTATATCGTGTGTTGTTGGAAAAGAACCAGATTGGTCAAGCTATTGGGGTTCTTGGTTTTCCCAGTAGGGGGTGTAGAGCACAGAAAATGTACGGAAGGGTGGCGTTTTAATTTATGAGAGCTGGACGAAGTGCACTTCGCTGACCAAGAAGAAGATCCATGCTAACCCTGCCTACTATGCAAGCGAAGGTTTCTTTGAATTGGAAACACAAGATGAGGAGGAGGCTTCCCCAAAAGATGAGACAATGAATCCCCAGAGGAAGAGGAGCCTATAAGAGAGCAGGAACAAGGTGCTGGAGGTACAAATAAGTACCTCCTCAACTCATAGGAGGAGTGAGAGTTGAGAGTAGAGCCACAAAGCTATGATGAAGTCCATGGACTGGCAACAAGCTATGAAAGAAGAAAGACTCTTTCAAAGTAATAAATCAATGGCGCCACTAGTGGCAGGGTGGTATCCATTCTCAAAAGAACCCTTGCATCAGCCCTAAAGCCAGAGTGCTAGAGGTTTCACAGATTAAAGGGGAAAGTTATGAGAAGGTTTTCTCCTACTGTAAAAAGTGAAACTTTCCGATGCTGTCTGTTGCTCTGTAAGACAATTAGTAGTGAAGTTGAGGCTCCAGTACTTTGGCCACCTCATGAGAAGAGAAGACTCCCTGGAAAAGACCCTGATGTTGGGAAAGATGGAGGGCACAAGGAGAAGGGGGCGACAGAGGACGAGATGGTTGGACAGTGTTCTCGAAGTGACTGGCATGAGTTTGGCCAAACTGCGGGAGGCAGTGAAGGATAGGCGTGCCTGGCGTGCTCTGGTCCATGGGGTCACGAAGAGTCGGACACGACTGAACGACTGAACAACAACAACAAAAGCCCAAAATTGGCGGGAATTCCAAGACTTAGAGACAGCCACTAGTTCCTGCCATCGGTTTGATTGCCACTCATGTTTAGCCCTTTTTTGCGTTTGTTTATACGCTATTTTTGCCTGGTAATATTCCTTAGGAAGCACTTCCGCACTAGTGGCTTTGTTCTCGTTATAAATGGCACCCAGAAGTTGTCTGGCTTGTTTACATTGGATAGAAAACCACGGGGCACCTATCTTGTAATGAACCCGGTTAATCCGATGAGCGGGGACAGTAAAAAAGGACGTAAGGTCATTCAATAAGTTGGAAAATAGATTAATAATTTGATGATGTTGATGCAGGTTTGAACCAAACTCAGGATAAGATTGTATTATCGTCTGATGAAAAAATTCTGAATATTTTTGTGCCTGCGTTGCAGACCATTTGGTTCCTTTGACTCTTATCACCGCATTTATTCCTATGTAGGTAGGGTGCCTTTTTTCTGCCGGTGCCCAATCAATCAACATTTTTGCAACTAAGGGAAGATGGTCGCTTAGTTGAACATTTTCAACTTTAAAATAAGAAAACTTTGGGAAAGCCTCTTTAGATACAATAAAATAATCAAGGACGCTGCTCATTGATGAACTTAAATGAGTAAATTCTCCTGGGATATCAGGAGGGCAGTTCCCGTTTAAAACTGTTAAATTCAATCGTAAAATTAAGTGATAAAGGAGAGCGCCTGCCACATTCACCCCAGAATCTTTAGATTCCCTAAAAACATGGGTGGGGAGATCAAAAATTAGGTGGTCAGGTGTGATCCACCCTTTAGAGTTACTAAGTGAGTCCCAGTTTGCTGCAATACGTGCATTAAAATCTCCTCCCATTACGGAGAGGTTGTTAGGGTATTTAGTGTAACAGAAGGTAAGGTGGTCATCCAAAATTCCCCATCTAGAGTATAAATCTGCTGTTTGACCGCCTGACAGAAAATATACCTTTGTAACTATTAACTCAACCTTATTACTTAAAATCAGACATGAGATCGCGTAGGGGGGAGGATTTTATAAGAGTAAGTTTAGCGTGCAGTTTAAGTGAAATTGCTATGGCCAAGCCACCTCTGGCACGACCCCCTTTGAGTGATGGGCATGCAGGAAGTAAAATAAGTTCATACCCATTCATTTCCATTAGTTCATCTTCCCATGTTTCTTGTAACAATATAATCTGGAATAGATTTATAAACTTTAAGAATTCTGGGTCTGATTTCCCCCCCTCCACCCAGCAATGTTCCAGCACAGAAATGAAAGCGTAGATTGATCTGTCTGGAAGTATGATGGTCAAGAAGAGAGGGGGAGGGGGTCAAGATTCATGGGATTTCCAGTTCTAACAAACAGTAATTTTCTTTTGACGCTTCCTTGGGCAGGTAATTTTATTTATAAGGCCTAAAGGGTCTTCTGTTGAGCCCATCTTCAGGCCTACTGATGAATCATCTCATTTGAGATTTGCCCTGATCTGTTGATCTGGTTGCCTAGAAGGAGCTCTCTGCATAGGCACTGGTATATTATTCAGCACGTTTCCTGATGCGGACGAAGATTCTTTCAGTGGTTGGGCTGGTTCAGCTGGTTCTGTTGCCGATTCGATGATGTCTATGGATGTATTAACCTGCTCACATTTGAAGAGAGTGGATAAATATGATTGCAAGGAGACGCATCCATACGGGGCACTTTATATGGAGAGCCCAATTCGAGATCATTAAGTTCTCTCATTTTGTCCCAAGCAGATGTTGTGGCCCTATTGGCCTCAGAGGGATGTATGGAGCTTGGGTCATGCCTCCTGGTTATGAAAAAGTGGGTTCACCTCAGCAGCCACCTGATGGCAGGGTGGAGTAGACACCTTCCCAACCCACAGGTCCAGCTCATGATGGTATGAGAATGAGGCAGGATCTGGAGCACAGTCAGGGATGTTTTGTTTGGGTAGTTCCAGCTGTTCCTTCGTCAGTTTTGCCAGACAGAAACGAAGGGTATCAATTTTATAGAGTATTTCGTTTTGGGCTTCTTGTGGAAGAGCACTATAAGAATGAAGTAAATTATTTTCAAAACTGTCAAGGACGATTCCCTGATTCACCGCATACATAGGTTCAGAAGAATCCAACTTTTGAGGGACCTTAGCGGCCAAGCCAGTGGGATGGTGAAAGATGTCATCAGCCAAGATTATATCAATTAGAGTGTGTTGGTCAGCCTTGTGTCGGAGAGAATTTGGCAAAATTACAGTTTGAAGAAAAAGTGGAGTTGGAGGTGCTTCATTTTTAAAATATCTTGATATTCTTACACCACTTGTGATCAGATGTTCTCTGCATTTATACACCAATTTTGCCAGTCCCCCGTCGCAAAATGTGACCACCGCTCTAGCAAGGAGTCCATTGAAATATAGATATTCCACTTGGGCCAAATCAGTAGGGTTATTGAGGATGCCAGGCATGTAGATCTTTAGAAAGTTCAGTAGGTGGGCTTTACGCTCTTCTTGTGACAGAAGACCTGGGGGCTTAGGATAGTTTGATAGAACAAGCTTGTTTTGGTACAACACCAATTTCCAGCTGTTATCTGTCAAAGTCCTCTTCTCAGAGGGCTTGGTTTTTTCTACAGTTAGAACATGAGACCATGGGTCTTGGATCATAAGGTCTTGCTTGGAGTTAAGTGTTGGCCCAGGTGCTAAAGGTTCCAGGCATTTCAACGCAGCATCAGTGCAGGAATTTGTAGGAGGTTCTTGTTTGGATAGCTTCCTAGAAAGGAGTTTCTCAGTCTCCCTTTTGGACCTGGTGGTTGTGGTATTCTTGAGGGGATTAAAAAGCTTTTTAAAGTCCATTTTTTTGTAGCATCCTGGCCAGGTCCAGATGGGCTTCCGGCAATCTATTATAAGAAATTGGAAGATATTGTGTCTGACCCTCTGAAAATATTGATGAATAGTATTTTGGAAAAAGGTACCATGCCGGAATCCTGGAAGGAAAGCTTCATTACACTGATTCCAAAGCAGGGGACAGACCAGTTGATGATAACCAATTATAGACCCATCTCGTTGTTAAATAATGACTATAAATTATACGCCTACATACTAGCAGAGAGAATGAAAAGAGTTCTTCAAACTATAATTCATGAAGATCAAACAGGCTTTCTCCCAGGTCGCCTTATGCAGAGTAATATCAGGAAAGTAATTAATATCTTGGAATACTTAGAATGGCATATTGATAAGCCATCAATAATAATGGCGGTAGATGCCGAAAAGGTGTTTGACAACGTGTCATGGGGATTTATGAAAGAGCTGTTGCAAAGAATGGAATTTGGCGAAGCAATCTGTAAAGGAATTCATGCTATTTACATTAAGCAGAGGGCCAAAATTATAATTAACAGGAACATCTCGGGTGTCCGCTTTCCCCACTGATTTTTATCTTAGTTATGGAGGTTCTAAATAAGAAAATTAGAGAAGAAAAAGAGATTAAGGGCATAACTGGGGAAGAATATCTATAAAATACGAGCGTTTGCGGACGACCTCATAATAACATCTGAAGACCCTAAAGAAAGTCTATCTAAAATACTGGAAATAATGGATAAATTTGGAAAGGTTGCGGGCTATAAATTGAATATAAATAAAACTAAACTTATGGTTAAAAACATCTCACTTGAAGACAAAGAAGAAATAGAGAGAACAACAAAGCTTAAAATATGCCAGAAGATAAAGTACCTGGGAATATGGATAACTACAAAAAATATAAATTTATACGAGGACAATTATACCAAAATATGGGTGGAGATTAAAAAGAAATTGGCGATATGGAGCAAATTGAAAATATCCTTTTGGGGGCGTATTTCGGTGATCAAGCTTAATATTTTACCCAAACTACTGTTTCTGTTCCAACCTATCCCTATTATAGGGAAAACAAATTGTATTGAAGTTTGGCAGAAAGAGATTTCAAAATTTATTTGGTTAGGAAATAGACCAAGAATCAAACATGTACTGCTTATAGATCATAAAGAAAGAGGTGGATTTGGGTTGCCAGACCTGAAACTATATTACGAAGCAGCCTGCCTTTCCTGGATCAAAGACTGGTGCCAACTCAAAAACACGGACCTTTTGGATTTAGAGGGGCATGACAACCGTTTTGGTTGGCATGCATACCTTCACTACGGTAAAGCAAGAATCCATAAAGGCTTTACTAATCATATTATCAGAAATGCTTTATATAAAGTCTGGGAAAGGTACAGAGGGCTGTTAGCGCCAAAAACCCCTAAGTGGATCTCTCCGGAAGGAGGCAAAGGCACTAAAAAAGAGGAACATGAAAGGGAGCTGGTTAACATACAACTCTTTATTGATAGAAGAGGACAACCAATTGACACTTAGGAAGTATGAAGAGGTTAAAGAGCAACTATCAAGCTGGCTTGACTATCACCAATTGCATGAAATCTTTAAGCAGGATAGGAAAAATGGATTTACAAGGGAACCGTCCAAATTTGAAACAGAGATACTAAATAATAATACCAAGATAATATCTAAACTGTACCAAATCCTCCTTGAATGGAAAGTCAAGGAGGAGGAGGTTAAGGAAGTTATGATCACAAGGTGAGCTCAAGGTGAGCTGAGCTTCAGGGAAACTCTGTAGGTTTTGTGGGTTTGTCTTTTTGGGGCTGTGTGTGATTAAGTTTGTGTGCTTAATTGTTCATTTTTGTTTGTGTGCTTCTTTCCTAGGACTGTGCTTGTTTTCTAGGGCTTCTGCCTCTGGGAATTGTGGGACTATCCAGGCTTGTGTGTGTGTTTGTTTCTGGCTGTGTGCTCTCCCTGAAGGGGCAGGGCTTCTGTTGAGTCAGGTGACTGGCTGTGGGCGGAGCTAGTCAGTGCCTGGAGGGCAGCGGCACGCAGTTTGACCCATCTTTTAGACAAAGGGGAACTGGTCTCAAACGTTTATTGGGGCAGACCTAGGCTTCCTTTTGTCCTGACTTCAAGCTTTTCAGGATGGAGGGTGAGGGGACAACTGTAGTCACCTGCAATTCCTGCGCAATGTTTGTCTTCTTGCCAAAGGATGTAGGCAGCTACACCTGCAGCAATTGCAAGTTGGTTGCCCTACTAGAAGACAAGGTCCAGCAACTTGAGGCCCGTATATCTACGCTTCAGAAAATTAAGGAACAGGAGCTTTTCATGGATGCAGCAGAGCACACTGTCTGCACCAATGGGGAGTCAGGGCACATCCCTGAAGAGGAGGACAGTTCCCCAACACAGGAGCCAGATGTATGGAGGAACGTGACTCATAGGAGTAGAAAGCCCAGGGATCACTCTGAGTGTGTAGAACTACACAATCGGTTTGAAGTGCTCTCCCTTAATATGGAGGATGAAGAACAGACTCCAGTGGAAGATCTCTCCCTCATCACAGTTGATGAGGAATATGAAGACGAGCAGCACAGTCAGTCCTCTGGAAATGTGCAAGTGACCTTGGAAGCACATGGAAGAATCCCAACCAAGCCTAAGAGGAGGCGTGTTGTGGTGATAGGGGATTCCCTACTGAGGGGTACAGAAGCAGTGATCTGTGGTCCTGACAAGACGTCTCGAGAGGTGTGCTGTCTCCCCGGAGTCCTGACAAGATCGTCTCGAGAGGTGTGCTGTCTCCCCGGGGCCAAGATCCAAGATGTAACAGAGGCTGCAAGGAATCATAAAACCCACTGACAAATACCCCTTCCTTTTGGTCCATGTGGGAACCAATGACACTGCAAGCCATAGCCTCCAGAAGATCAAAAGTGATTATGAGGCTCTGGGCAGGAAGTTGAAGCAATTAAATGCACAAATTGTCATCTCATCTGTCCTCCCAGTTGAACGACGTGGCCCAGGGAGAGAGAGAAAAATAGGGGAAGTGAACACCTGGCTTCGCAAATGGTGCCAGCAGGAACGGTTTGGATTCTTAGATCACGGTCTGAAGTTTCTTGAAGATGGACTTCTGGCAAGTGATGGGCTGCACCTCACAAAGGTTGGGAGGAATGTTTTCGCCAACAATCTCAAAAACCTCATCAGGAGGGCTTTAAACTGACTTATGTGGGGGAGGGTGACAGTGGTCCTGAAGGAAGGAGTCTATCAAGTGCTGAAGATGATCATCCAAATGTCAAGGACCAAATGGAGCAAACAGCATGCAGACCTAGTGGTGGGAATAAAAAATCCTTAAATAAGAGACTAGGGGGAATGATCAATGGTCTTCAATGTCTGTATACTAATGCACAGAGCATGGGAAATAAACAAGATGAACTTGAGCTCTTGGTACAGCAAACTAAATACGACATAATAGGCATCACTGAAACCTGGTGGGATGAGTCTCATGATTGGAATGTAGTAATAGAGGGATACAATCTATTTCAGAGAAATAGACCAAACAGGAAAGGAGGAGGAGTGGCGTTATATGTCAGGGATGTGTATACCTGTGAAGAGATCCAGGATTTAAAACTTCAAAGCCAAACTGAGAGTATCTGGGTCAAAATTAAGGGAGAGAAAAATAACAGTGATCTCATTGTGGGAGTTTACTACAGATCCCCAAGCCAAACTGAGGACACAGATGATGCTTTCCTGGAACAGATGACCAAGCATTCAAAAGGAAGTGAGATAGTAGTAATGGGGGATTTCAACTATCCTGATATTTGTTGGATGTCAAACTCAGCCAAGAGCACAAGGTCGAACAGATTCCTCACTGGCCTTGCAGACAATTTCATTGTCCAGAAAGTGGGAGAAGCAACAAGAGGATCAGCCATTTTAGATCTGGTCTTAACCAATAGTGATGACTTGGTAAGTGGGGTAGAAGTGGCAGGATCATTAGGTGGGAGTGATCATGCTCTTCTGGAGTTTATTATACAGCGGAAAGGAGCAACCAAGCATACTAAGACTCAAATTCTAGACTTTAAGAAAGCCGACTTCAGAAAATTTAGGGAAATGCTGGGTGTGATCCCATGGTCAGTAATACTAAAAGGGAAGGGAGTTCATGATGGATGGGAGTTTGTTAAAAGGGAGATATTAAAAGCACAACTTCAAGCAGTACCAATGAGACGAAAACATGGAAGGTGCCTAAAGAAGCCAGGGTGGCTATCTAAAGAACTTTTAACTGATTTAAGATTTAAAAGGGTGAAATATACTCGGAGTCAAGTGTGAATTTCATGCTCTTTATTCAGCTCATAGTAGTGAGGAATGCAGTTTCCCCAAAACGTTTGCTTTATATACACTATTTACACAATGGGCCCCACGTGATTGGCTAATTCCGGGATACTCCTGTATGCCAATCGGAGTGCGGATTCACTTCCACCTGGAGCTGGATTGGGTGGCTCCTGCGGACCAATCAGACTGCTGCAATCTCAATCCTATTGTTCTGGGACCAATCAGACTGCTGCAATCTCAATCCTATTGTTCTGGGACCAGTCAGACTGCTGCAATCTCAATCCTATTGTTCTAGGACCAATCAGACTGCTGCAGTTTGGATCCTATTCAACTCAGTACATAAGATTTAAAAGGGATATGTACAAAAAATGGAAAAAGGGGGAAATCACCAGAGAGGAATTCAAACAAATAGCCAGCACGTGTAGAGACAAAGTCAGAAAAGCTAAAGCACAGAATGAACTCAGGCTTGCTAGAGAGGTTAAAAGCAATAAAAAGGGCTTTTATGGGTATGTCCGTAGCAAAAGGAAGAACAAGAAACAGTGGGGTCACTTAGAGGAGAAGATGGTGAAATGCGAACAGGAGACAGAGAAAGGGCAGAACTCCTCAATGCCTTCTTTGCCTCAGTCTTCTCCAAAAAAGAAAACAATGCCCAACCTGAAGAATATGGAGCAGATGATTCAGCAGGGGAAACACAGCCCAGAATAAGTAAGGAGGCAATACAAGAATACTTGGCTAGTTTAGATGTATTCAAGTCTCCAGGGCCAGATGAACTACATCCAAGAGTATTAAAAGAACTGGCAGAGGTGATTTCAGAACCACTGGCAGTAATCTTTGAGAATTCCTGGAGAACAGGCGAAGTGCCAGCAGACTGGAGGAGGGCAAATGTTGTCCCTATTTTCAAAAAGGGGAAAAGAGAAGACCCAAACAATTACCGCCCAGTCAGCCTGACATCAATACCAGGAAAGATTCTAGAGCAGATCATTAAGCAAACGGTCTGTGAGCACCTAGAAAGGAACGCTGTGATCACTAAAAGTCAGCATGGGTTTCTGAAAAATAAGTCATGTCAGACCAATCTGATCTCATTTTTTGACAGAATTACAAGCCTGGTAGATGAAGGGAACGCTGTGGATGTAGCCTATCTTGATTTCAGCAAGGCCTTTGACAAGGTGCCCCATGATGTTCTTGTAAAGAAGCTGGTAAAATGTGGGCTGGACAAGGCTACCATTCAGTGGATTTGTAACTGGCTGACTGACCGAACACAAAGGGTACTCATTAACGGCTCCTCTTCATCCTGGAGAGAAGTGACTAGTGGGGTGCCACAGGGTTCTGTCTTGGGCCCAGTCTTTTTTTTTTTTAATGAGAATTTATTGACATTTTTTTCTTATAACAACATACACCCACATCCACACCTACATTTATACAAATACAAAACAAATACAATTATAAACCAAATACAAACATTGCCAGGATTCTTCTTCTTATTTAAATATCTCATAAAAAAAAATTTCTATTTCTGAATCTTGACGGTTGACTTCCCCTACCTTTTCACCTTCGGTTTTATATCCATAATCTACTTTTTAACCTCTTCTTCTAAAAATTAAACACAATTATATATATAAAATGAAACAATCATCTTAATCATCTTGGTCTATATACTTAATCATCTTATACTAAGTTTACTGGTAATACATCATCATAAATCTTCACAAATTGTTCTTATCAAATCTACACTAGCTCCTCTATCCTTTAACCTGCTGCTAATAACATAAAACTTCAAATATCTCCTTTCTTATTAAAAAAAAACTAAATATAGCTAACAATCTTCACCCTCCGATTTCAGAATACCATAACAGACCATTTTAAATTTTACTTAATACTTCACCCCACTCCCCCTCTGTCCATTGTCCTTCTCCTAGTGACACCAGAACCAAATTTCCAATTGCCTTCTTTTCCCAAATGACCACAGATCCAGGCACAATTCAGAACACTCCTTGCAACGAGCTTCAGGGTACCCATCTCATCTTCTTTCAGCTGCTCCGTTTCTTTATACCATTCTTCTTCTTCTTGTAAATATCTTAATTCTTTGTCCCTTGCCCCCGAGCTCACACCTCGGGGTCTGGATATAGCAAATCTTATCGTCGTCCTGGGGCTGCCACCCCCAAAGAACGAATCTTTTTCCCGGAGTCGCCCTGTCATTTCTCTCCATCCTTCAAGCAACCCTCTCAGCTCCTTGCCAAGGTTTCCTTCCAAAGTGTCAAAATTTTTAAAAGCACTTCCGGCGGCGACGCCATTGCGGGTGGTCGTGGGCTGCTTCGGCTGCGAAGCGCCCAGTCCATCCCGGGGGTTGGAGCCCCGCTACCGCAAAGCGGGGCTCCGGTGGGGTGCGGGAAGAGCGTCCCGCACCCTGGGCTCCCCGGCTGTGCCCGTTGTGGCTCCGAACCCTTCCCTCGCTCCCCCTGTAAAGGGGGAGTGGGGGTGAAGGGACGACGGAGCCGGGCTATAGGGGACATGCCCCAACCGGGATGTAAATGCGGCGACAAATCCCGAGATGAGCGTCGAAGTTCTACCTGTGATGCATGGATTTAAAGGAACCCGGTGGTCGTGAGTACTTGATTGGACTGGATATTATGCTTTTTGGACGATCCGGGGGAAGGAGAAAGGCAGCCTGCCTCCCTCCCTTCGGGAGAAAAAAGTTAACCAGTTTGAGTGACTGCTGCTACAAAATTGGTTACAAAGTATTCGAACTTTGATAAATGAGACTGTGAAAATTTCCCTTTGGGGAGTAAATTTGCGGAAAATATCTCCGTGTAAAGTTTCGGTCTTTGCGCTCTGGCTTCAGGAAAAATGGCGATGAAAGTTTAAACTGAGGTGAAAAACAACTCTTACAAAAGGAAGAACATAGAGACAGGAACTGTAATTTGACACTCACTCCCACCCCCTCTACCATTATGCTGGACTTTGTCTTGGAACTTGTTTTGAACTCCGGACTAACGGATGAACAAAGGCTCAATGTTTTGAGGCTGGAACTGCTTTATCGGAAAGTGAAAGTCTTGTGTGGGAGATTTGAAAAGAAATCTACTTCCCACAGAGGAGGCTTTTAAAAACTTTGACACTTTGGAAGGAAACCTTGGCAAGGAGCTGAGAGGGTTGCTTGAAGGATGGAGAGAAATGACAGGGCGACTCCGGGAAAAAGATTCGTTCTTTGGGGGTGGCAGCCCCAGGACGACGATAAGATTTGCTATATCCAGACCCCGAGGTGTGAGCTCGGGGGCAAGGGACAAAGAATTAAGATATTTACAAGAAGAAGAAGAATGGTATAAAGAAACGGAGCAGCTGAAAGAAGATGTGATGGGTACCCTGAAGCTCGTTGCAGGGAGTGTTCTGAATTGTGCCTGGATCTGTGGTCATTTGGGAAAAGAAGGCAATTGGAAGTTTGGTTCCGGTGCCACTAGGAGAAGGACAATGGACAGAGGGGGAGTGGGGTGAAGTATTAAGTAAAATTTAAAATGGTCTGTTATGGTATTCTGAAATCGGAGGGTGAAGATTGTTAGCTATATTTAGTTTTTTTTTAATAAGAAAGGAGATATTTGAAGTTTTATGTTATTAGCAGCAGGTTAAAGGATAGAGGAGCTAGTGTAGATTTGATAAGAACAATTTGTGAAGATTTATGATGATATATTACCAGTAAACTTAGTATAAGATGATAAAGTATATAGACCAAGATGATTAAGATGATTGTTGCATTGTATATATATAATTGGGTTTAATTTTCAGAAGAAGAGGTTAAAAAGTAGATTTTGGATATAAAACCGAAGGTGAAAAGGTAGGGGAAGTCAACCGTCAAGATTCAGAAATAGAATTTTTTTTTATGAGATATTTAAACAAGAAGAAGGATTTTGGCAATGTTTGTTTTTGGTTTATAATTGTATTTGTTTTGTATTTGTATAAATGTAGGTGTGGATGTGGGTGTATGTTGTTATAAGAAAAAAATGTCAATAAATTCTCATTAAAAAAAAAAAATAAAAATTTTTTAGAAGCCTCCTCTGTGGGAAGTAAATTTCTTTTCAAATCCCCACACAAGACTTTCACTTTCCGATAAAGCAGTTCCAGTCTCAACTCAATGAGCCTTTGTTCATCCGTTAATCCAGAGTTCAAAACAAGTTCAAAAACAAAGTCCAACATGATGGTAGAGGGGGTGGGAGTGAGTGTCAAATTACAGTTCCTGTCTCTATGTTCTTCCTTTTGTAAGAGTTGTTTTTCACCTCAGTTTAAACTTTTCATCGCCATTTTTCCTGAAGCCAGAGCGCAAAGACCAAAACTTTAAACGGAGATATTTTCCGCAAATTTACTCCCCAAAGGGAAATTTTAACAGTCTCATTTATCAAAGTTCGAATACTTTGTAACCAGTTCTGTAGCAGCAGTCACTCAAACTGGTTAACTTCTTTCACCCGAAGGGAGGGAGGCAGGCTGCCTTTCTCCTTCCCCCGGATCGTCCAAAAAGCATAATATATAGTCCAATCGAGTACTCACAACCACCGGGTTCTTCAAATCCATGCATCACAGGTAGAACTTCGACGCTCATCTCGGGATTTGTCGCCGCATTTACATCCCGGTTGGGGCATGTCCCCTATAGCCCGGCTCCGTCGTCCCTTCACCCCCACTCCCCCTTTACAGGGGGAGCGAGGGAAGGGTTCGGAGCCACAACGGGCACAGCCGGGGAGCCCAGGGTGCGGGACGCTCTTCCCGCACCCCACCGGAGCCCCGCTTTGCGGTAGCGGGGCTCCAACCCCCGGGATGGACTGGGCGCTTCGCAGCCGAAGCAGCCCACGACCACCCGCAATGGCGTCGCCGCCGGAAGTCTTGGGCCCAGTCTTATTCAACATCTTTATCAATGACTTGGATGATGGGCTTGAGAGCATCCTGATTAAGTTTGCAGATGACACCAAATTGGGAGGGGTGGCTAATACCCCTGAGGACAGGATCACAATTCAAAATGACCTTAACAGATTAGAGAACTGGGCCAAAGCAAACAAGATGAATTTTAACAGGGATAAATGTAAAGTACTACACTTGGGCAAAAAAAATGAAAGGCACAAATACAGGATGGGTGACACCTGGCTTGAGAGCAGTACATGTGAAAAGGATCTAGGAGTCTTGGTAGACCATAAACTTGACATGAGTCAACAGTGTGATGCAGCAGCTAAAAAAGCCAATGCAATTCTGGGCTGCATCAATAGGAGTATAGCATCTAGATCAAGGGAAGTAATAGTACCACTGTATTCCGCTCTGGTCAGACCTCACCTGGAATACTGTGTCCAGTTCTGGGCACCACAGTTCAAGAAGGATACTGACAAGCTGGAACGTGTCCAGAGGAGGGCAACCAAAATGGTCCAAGGCCTGGAAACGATGCCTTATGAGGAACGGCTTAGGGAGCTGGGTATGTTTAGCCTGGAGAAGAGAAGGTTAAGGGGTGATATGATAGCCATGTTCAAATATATCAAAGGATGTCATATAGAGGAGGGTGAAAGGTTGTTTTCTGCTGCTCCAGAGAAGCGGACACGGGGCAATGGATTCAAACTACAAGAAAGAAGATTCCACCTAAACATTAGGAAGAACTTCCTGACAGTAAGAGCTGTTCGACAGTGGAATTTGCTGCCAAGGAGTGTGGTGGAGTCTCCTTCTTTGGAGGTCTTTAAGCGGAGGCTTGACAGCCATCTGTCAGGAATGCTTTGATGGTGTTTCCTGCTTGGCAGGGGGTTGGACTGGATGGCCCTTGTGGTCTCTTCCAACTCTATGATTCTATTAGCCCTGTTTAGGGAAGTTTTTAAACTGTGACTTTGTATTGTATTTTGGTATTTGTTGGAGGCCGCCCAGAGTGGCTGGGGAGACCCGGCCAGATGGGCGGGGTATAAATAAATTAATTATTATTATTATTATTATTATTATTATTATTATTATATGATTCTATCAGATGGGCGCAGGATATTGGCCACCCTATTATGTTAGATCATTGGGGAAAACTTTGGAAAGTTACAATGAGGTTCACAGCATGTTATAATATCAAAGACAACATGCTCAAAATGCAGTACAGATGGTACTTAACTCCATCAAGGCTTTCCAAAATGTATAAAAACTTAGCTAATAATTGTTGGAGATGTGGAGAAAGCAATGGAAATATGTTTCACATGTGGTGGACCTGTAAAAAAATCAAAGTTTTCTGGAATTTAGTATACGAAGAACTTAAAAAAATTTTTGGGCTTGACATTTTGTAAAAAACCAGAGGCTTTCCTACTTAGCATCATAGGCAATGAAATCCCAGAGAAACTAAAAGATATTTTCTTATACGCATCTGCGGCTGCGCGAAGTTTGATAGCGCAGAATTGGAAGGGAGAAAACGCGCCAGATATAAAAGAGTGGCAAATTAAATTACAGGAATACGCTGAGATGGCCCAGCTGACCAACACCTTAAGAGGAAATAACAGACAAGCTTTTGTGATAAAATGGGAGAAATATAGAAGGTATCTACAAAGCATCAATAACGGTATAAAGTCTATGGCGGCCTTTGAGTGACTCTGGAGTCATAACGGGAATGTAATACAGGACATGGCTAAATGTAGAATTTGAAATGTTTTTGAATGGAGACAAAAGATAATATAGCAGTGTTGAGCACATTCATAATGAGAAAATGAATGTTCATAGGGAAAAGATGGGAAGTCTAACAAAAGAGATTAATATTTGTGTGGTTTTTTTTCTTTTTCTTTTATTTTCTTCTTTTTTTCTCCTTCTTTTATTTTATTTTTTATTTTTTATTATTTTATTATTCTGTCTACTTCTTCTTCCTTTTTTGTCTCCTCCCCTCTTTCCTTCCCTCTCTCCCCCCTTTCCCCTCCCCCTTCTTCTTGTTTTTTTTCCTTTCCTTCCTTCTTTCTTTCTCTTTTTTCTTTCTTTTTTCTTTAGTATTGTATTGTTAAAAAGATATAAAAGAATATAATATGTGTAGTTTTACATTTTCATGCTTTTCATTATTAGTAGCATTTTTGTCATTATTGTGTGCATGAGGAAGCAAGAAAAACGAGCCAACGAAAGAGAAATTACATATGGGAGAGTACATACATTTTATTAATTTATACAGTGGAATTTAATTTGTAAAACAAGTACAAATGAAAAGTATGTATAAAATGTTTGAGATAATGGTGGATGTAAGAAATCGAAATACAATAAAATATTTATTTATTTAAAAAAAATAAAAATAATTTTTTTAGCATTTTTGCTCTTTTTAACATTAGTAGGTCTCCTTTTCAAGGCAGTAGTCCTGCAGGAACTCTTGGCCTTCCTCAATGATCTGTTTTTGCAGGTGGTAGGGAGAAAATTGTTGTTACTCAATCCAACAATCACTCTGCCCAGTTCCTCACAGGGGGTTTTACAGGATATCTGTCACTATAGTAAGGATTTTTGTGCAGGTAGCCAGATAGGATTTAATATGCTCAATGTCCTCAGTTAGGAGCATAAGCCATTTAATAACAGGTAAATCCTCATCATTTGTCTCTGTAGATTGGAACCATAAATCTTTTGGTGTTTTAGAGTTTCCCGAAGACAGTTCTGAAATTTGTTTTAACATTAATTCCTCCAATTTTTGGACTCGGGATAGTTCAGGGGGAGGTTGAGGATTAAGTCTCTGTTCCAGGAGCAATTCGGAGTCTGCACCAGGTATACTAGAGGTTACTTTTGTTAGGGAAAATTATCAGCTGCCACCTTCCCCCACCGCCATGTCTCCCTGGTGCCGAGTGCGGGACTTGTGGCATCGCGGAAACCCGACGATGAACGGGCTTCCCCTTTTCCTTTCACAACTGTCTCCCCTTCACACTAGTCACATAAGCACCCACACAAGCCCTCGCGATAAAGGGCTTCCCCAAAATGTTCCGATCTGCGCCCCGAAAACCCTCCGAGAAGCCTCCTGTCAAGCGCTCCTCGTATCCTCCATTTTCTCAATGAACGGCAAGCCGACCAATCAGGAGCATGCATTCAGCCAGGCCTCCAAAATGGAACGTTCAGCTCTGCTTCTCAACACCTTCACGCTTGACTGCTCACTAAGTGGGTATTGACAGGTTCCCTGCTGCGAGAACAATGGAATCGAAACTAAAATGTATCTAGCAGGGAAGTTATTAATTATAACTTGCAACATTGTAACAAGTGGACTCGCTTAGACTGTGGGTGGGCAGTTTGACAGCTCTAAGGTTAAATAACATAAAAATCAATATCTCAGCAATGCAAGGTCCTATCTGCATGGTTCGAGTGTCTATCTGCTCCTTATAAAATAACCTTCCTAACCCCTCGGTCCCCGCCATCCTCCGATCATCAGAAGTATGTTATTCCGATACTGTGTAATTTTTGGACACTCAACTCAGTGACTTTCATAATCCCTTAAGCAGCGAGTCACGTACTCATCCAGCTGCAGGAGGAAATGCACCCCTCCCGGTAATCCATTCAAGCACCCATCCATCAGTTACCATGACAGCAGACATCCTCCTAGGAGTTTTCTATTGTTCTTCCCCAGTGGAAACCTTCAATGTGTATTTCACCCACCCTAAATCCCATCACCAGTTCCTGCCATCCCTCTTGACATGTAAAACTTGTTTTTCCCGTATGTAAATCTCGCTAGAACCTCCCCTCTCCACCCTCTCTCTCTGACGTTTGATGATGTATTTCGCTATGTATTCTGGGCAATGGCGGGAAGCTTTAAAAGTTCGTGACACCCTTTGTTCGGGGTTCGGATCCTCCTGAACCTTGTTGCGCAATAAACTCCTTTGCTTTTGCTCCAATCTCCGGCTGGTCTCCATTACCTCCGCAGCGAACCACGGGCTTCCTCCGTAGGACCGGGAGCTGAGCAGCCTCGACCCGGTAATTTCCGTAACAGCTTGGTGCCGAAACCCGGGACCTGCGTTCTCCCGTGGTGGCCGGGGACCCCATCGAGTCTTCAGCCGGCATCGGGACCCTCTTCTCCCGTGGAGACCCATCGGACCTCCGGCCATCCTCCGGGCGGTAATTGCAGGTCCTAAGGGGAGCCAACCGGGGAGCAAAGGCAAAGCTCAGCCGGCTTCGTCTTCAACGATCCAGCGGATCGCGGTGGAAGACGCGTAAGTATAAATCCAGTGCACTGGTGATCGTGGGAAGGGGGGAGGAAAACCTGGCAACCGCAATACTGCTCTCTTACCTATCGCTTCCTACCTGTCTCTCGGTCTGTCCCGTGGACCGTGCTCAACTCGAAAAGGGGAGTTCTGAGCTCTATCTCTTTCTCTCCAACACCTGGTCAGCCGCCCCGTTAGCTGGTCTAACGAACGCAAGGGACTGGGCTCTTTTTCTACTTTGCCAGCCGCCCCGAGTAGGTGAAAGATCCTAACGAACGCAAGGGGCAAAGGACTTTTCTGCACTATCTCAAACCTCAGCCGCCCCGGTCGGGCCATGTAAAACACGCTGGTCGTGCGTGAGCCCGCTTCCGAACGCAAGGGAGGTTTTTCCGGACCGTTTAACTCTATCAAAAGGGCTGCCCGATCTGGCACTGCAGTGGCAGGCGTCCAGTAGGGCTCCCTTCCTTAGCTGTTAACGATAGGTAGGAGGTTGCCAGGTGGGGTACCCTGTAATGGGTGGAAATGGGGGTTGAGAAATAGGAATAGATGAGAAGAAACGGAAGAGAAAGGAAGAGGAAAAGGGAGCTCCAGAAGAAAAGGAAAGGAAGAGGTAGTTTAGTGTAGATCCCCCTGGTCAGCCGCCCCGCTAGCCGATCTAGTGAACGCAAGGGACCAGGCTAGTTTATTGGAACGTCGTGTACCTTTATTTTGTTTGTTAGGAAACCCCTATGTCTTACTCCCTATGTGAAATCCCGATTTACTGAGATATCTCTCCCCTCCCTCTTTCCCGAACCCAGGTTCCTCTTTAAACCCAGGGAACTATGGGCGCAAAAGCTTCGAAGCATAGTCGCGCTTCCACTGGAAAGAAGGCTTCTCGGAAGCCTTCTTTTACCCAGCCGGAACCCGACTCTCCCCTCGAGTTTGTGCTAGACCATTGGAAAGAAATTCCTGATTCAGAACTGCTGTCCAGACAGAAATTACAGGACTTATGCAGAAATTACTGGCCTTCCTTTACTGATAAAGCACCATCTGATCTCCGCTGGCCACCGGAGGGATCCTTCAACCAGGATCGACTAGATAATTTAAGAAAGCTCTTATTGGAAGAAAGACCCCGTCAGCTAGACTATCTGAAGGCTTTTGAGGTCGTCTACCAAGTCCTCATGACTCTAAAGACTTCCCCGGCGCTCCAGATGCCCATGATAAGACCCCCCAAGAAAGCCCCTAGGAAACCCAAGGGAAGTTCTGCGCCACCCCCTTATGAGGATCCCTCGGATGATGATTCCATGGATCAGGCTGTGGCGCTCTATTATAACCGCCCCAGACCAGCCCCTACAGCTCCCCCTGCACAGGATACTATACCACCGCAAAATAATCTCCAGGGACCCGGAAATGATACCGATCCCAACGATCAGGCGGGAGCTCAAGGAGGGCAATTACTGGCTCAACCCATCGATCAGGGAGAAATAGCCACGGTATCCGACGATCAATTGGAACAAGACCCCGTCCTAACACCAGTTAGTGACCATGCTGCTTATACCCTATCGCCCCACTCCAACCCCTTTGAGAACGTGGAAGGCATGACCACCCGCTCCATGGTTCAGACCGCTAAGGACTTTGCCAGTCGCATACAAGGTGCCTTTTCCCCGTCCACTTCTCGACAGCCAGTAAAAACTAAGGCTAAAGGGAATGGAGGGGGCAACTTTCAGACCGCCTCTTACCAAATGCCCCTGCGGGCCTTCCCAATTCCGCCGGCCACTCCAGATGGGGCCCCACGGATGATCTACACACACCAACCCTTCCGGACTGCCGACTTAGTAAATTGGGCTAATGTGATGCCCTCCCTGAGAGATGATCCCGATAAGTGCCACAGACAGATAGCGACCATCTTCTCTTCTCACCACCCTTCTTGGACCGATGTCCATGTGCTTCTCAACGCTTTGTTCAATGAAGCTGAGAAGGCAGACATCCTAAGTAAGGCTGAGGAAGCTCTAAATCAAGAGAACTATCAGGAAGGCAGGCCTCAAGGGGTACAGGCATTAACGCCCAGAGACCTGCGGATCGAGCCCAACCCTGCCTGGGACTATAACACCCCAGGTGGCATATGGTGCCTAAACCTGTTTAAAAAGGCCATCCTAGATGGCATCAAGGCATCAGGGCAGCGATCGATAAATTGGACCAAAGTCCAGACCGTAATACAGGGACCGAACGAACACCCTTCAGACTATTACTCTCGGTTGGTGACGGCTATTAAAACCTGGGGCGGAATAGACCCAGAGAATCCTCACCACGATATCATAGTAAAAGGCTTCTTTAAAGACCAGGCAGCGCCAGACATCAGGAAAGCTTTAAATCTCCAAGTTGGTTACGACGGGAAAACCTTTAGCGAAATATTATCAATCGCGAAATCCGTCTTTAACAACCGAGACGAAAAGAAAAAGAAAGATACCAAGACAGAGGATGAGGCAGTGCTCGCTCTCAGCATGGAACCCCTTACTTCCCAGCCCCAGCTTCCCAGCAAGAGGACGAGTCAGAGGAAGAGGAAGAGGAGGGGGGCCAACCGCAAATCCAGCCATGCCACGACCCTGGACCCCATCCTCCGGCCTCTGCTATCTATGCTTCCAACCTGGGCACATCAAGCGTAATTGCCCATATTTGTACCCGGGGAGCCCATGGGTTGAGGCTAGCCCTAACCCGTCCTCTGAAGGAAACCTACCGTATCCAGCCTTTCCTCCGCGCCCACCTAAGGTCCCGGGGTACAGCAACCAGCAAATGGTGCCACCCCCTCCACAAGGAAACTGGCCGCCGCAGAACGTACAGGATCCGATAGCCCAACCAACCACAGGATCACAGCCCCCGGCGCCCTTCCGGACCCCTCTGTCGGCCCAACAAGCACCCCAATCCGCTCAAGCCCTTCCTTCCTGACACCAGAAGAAACCCAGCAAACCCTTATTGACAATTAGAAGGGGATCCCGTCCAAGCCCAAGCCATTTGCCCGGTGTTAGCCCTGTCTCCAGAAGATCCCGTCTGTACCATTGAAATAGACGGACACCCCTATGAATGTCTTTTAGACACGGGAGCTACTTATTCTACTTTGGCTAGTAGCCACTTAAAGCCCGGAGACGAAACAAGAAAAGTGATGGGTTTAGATGGGATACCCCGTACCTGCCCTCTGTCGCAACCGGCAAGAGTAACCCTAGGACCCCTGCTGGCTGAGCATACCTTTCTCCTTACCTCCAGCCCAGTTAACCTGTTGGGAAGAGACCTCTTATGCAAGCTAAATGCCACCATTACATGCTCCTCTGATGGCATCTACTTACACATGCCGGATGAGTCAGTGGCCTCTTTTCAGGGAATCCTACAGGAAGCCAGGGATGAGCGCCAATTCCCCGACCTTCCTTTGGAGCTGGAGCAGGAAATGCCACCTTGGTTGTGGGGGAACTGAGTCCACCTCCGTGGGACTTCTAAAGTCAGCAACCCCAGTTCGAATCTCCTTCAAGGCCGACCAGCCATACCCTTGCGCAAAACAATACCCCATACCCTCAGAAGCCATTGAAGGATTGACGCCTATGATACAGGACTTCTTAGAACAAGGGATATTAGTCCCCTGTGCCTCCCCGTGCAATTCGCCTATACTCCCCATTAAAAAACCGGGGGGTGAAGGAACCCCTGTACGCTATCGTTTTGTTCAGGACCTCCGATTAATAAACCAATTTGTAATACCCCGGCATCCGGTAGTGGGAAACCCAAACTCGCTCCTGAATGCTATACCACCAGACACCACATGGTACAGTGTAGCTGATCTGTGCTCTGCCTTCTTCAGTATACCTGTCGCCCCGGAGAGTCAATTTCTTTTTGCGTTCACTTGGGGCCCCGGTCAATTAACATGGACCAGGTTACCCCAGGGATACGTAGAATCACCGGCCATATTCTCAGCAACCCTACACCGCGACCTCCAGGATGTCAAACTCCCTGCAGGCTCCTCCTATTTGCTCTACGTTGATGATATCCTTCTCTGTTCAAGTAGTGAGGAAGCATGTAAGAGAGACACTAAATACCTCCTCATACAGCTAGCCTATAAGGGGCATAAGGTGTCCCCCAAGAAACTCCAGTTTTGCAAACAAGAAGTCAAGTATCTTGGACATATCCTTGGGATCGGGACTAGAAGCCTGGCTACCGATCGTGTGGAGGCTGTCACCAAGATACCCTTGCCACAGACTAAGAGACAGCTAAGGGGGTTTCTAGGAATGTGTGGGTTCTGCAGGGATTTCATCGCAGGATACAGCGAAATCTCTAAGCCCCTGTCTGCTATGACTCGTCAGGACCACCCAGATAAGCTACAGTGGACAGAGGAAGCCTTTACCCAATTTGAACGCTTAAAAAGAGAGCTCCGGTCCGCCCCTGCGTTAGGGTTGCCTGACTATCGTTTACCCTTTAATCTATTCGTGCATGAGCAAGGGGGAGTCGCCTTCTGGGGTTCTGACCCAATCATTCCGGGACCGGCAAAGGCCCGTAGCATATTACAGTCTTCAATTGGATACCACGGCAAAGGGATCCATTAGCTGCCTGAGAGCAATTGCCGCTGCCGCAATTCTCCTCCAGAAGGCGCAAGACACTGTACTTGGACATGAAATCACTGTACATGTCCCACATGCAGTGGCCACTCTACTGACCCTAAAAGGAACCCATCATTTCTCAAACCCCCGCCAAAACCGTTACGAAGCTCTCCTACTAGCCCCGTCAAACGTGACTATAAAAAGAGTTAACTCTCTAAATCCAGCCACCCTTCTCCCACTACCCGAAGACGGTACCCCACATCATGACTGTACCCAAATAGTCCGGCAGGCAGAGAAACCCCGTGAGGACTTAGACCACCTACCCTTACAAAACCCAGACCTCATCCTATACACTGATGGGAGTTCGAAAATCATAGAAGGGGAACGGAAAACGGGGTACTCGGTTGTGTCTGACTTTGAGGTCGTGGAAGCGGAGCCAGTAAACCCCCAGTATAGCGCCCAAGCAGCCGAATTAATTGCACTCATCAGAGCTTGCGAGCTAGCAGAGGGACAACGTGTGACCATCTATACCGACAGCAAGTACTGTTTCGGATTAGTGCATACCACCGGACAGATTTGGCTCCAGCGGGGCTTCCTCACAGCGTCGGGCTCACAAATCTCTCACGCTGCTTTAGTAGAAAGGCTCCTAAACGCCATTCATTTACCAAAGGCAATAGCGGTCGTACATTGCAAAGCACACACCAAGGGGAGGGATCCCGTCTCAAAAGGAAATAGACGGGCTGACCAAGCCGCCCAAACCGCTGCCCTTCAGACCATAAGCGAAAGGCACCCAGTTCCAGTGCATTCAACTTCCTGCCGAAATTGACTTCAGCCAAATGTACAACACTGCAGGGGAACAAGAGCGAGACATGTGGGCATCCATTGGGGCAAGCCTAACAAATGGAGTATGGTCCCTGCCTGACGGAAGAGTCATTATTCCCAAGGCTTGGACCCCTAAGTTTGTTAGGATCCTGCACCAACAGACCCATTGGGGAAAGACTAGGCTAATAGACTACATCCAAAGGTGTTGGTATGCCCCCGGGACTGCCATGGCTGCTACTGCAGCAACTAAGAACTGCCTTATATGCCAGTCTTTCAACCCCAAGAGGGAACCAAAACGACCACCAGGCGCCAGACCATGGGCTTTCGTCCCTTTTGAGAGCCTACAACTAGATTTTATCGAGCTGCCTCAGTGCCAAGGGTACAAGTATGCCCTCATCATAGTGGATCAATTTTCCTCCTGGGTAGAAGGGTATCCAGCCCGAAGAGCCACCGCAACTGTTGTAGCGAGGGCCCTTCTACAAGAGATCATCCCAAGGTTTGGGGTACCTCGCAGATTAGACAGCGACAGGGGGACCCACTTTACTGCAGAAATAGTCCAACACATTGCCAAAGCTTTGGGAATCAAGTGGGAGTTGCATACCCCTTACCATCCAGCATCATCCGGACAGGTAGAGCGTATGAATCAAGAGGTGAAGGTACAGCTTGGCAAAATATGCGACAGTACTGGACTCAAATGGGTAAATGCGCTACCCTTAGTACTCCACAACATCAGGAGTGCCCCAACCGGACCCTTAAAGCTCTCCCCTTTCGAACTTTTGTTCGGCAGACCCCCTCCGGTGTACAACACACAGTTTCCCCTCTCTGAACTTGAGCTAGGGGAAGCGGAGCTCACTACCTATGTAATTCAGCTCCAACAACAGTTACGCCGCCTTCACCAGTACGCAGCTATAGAGGGCCAGAATTTACCAGCCGATATGGCGGTCCACTCTTTCCAACCGGGAGATTGGATCCTCACCAAAGTGTATCCAAAGGTGCCCTTACAACCCACTTGGGAGGGCCCCTTTCAGGTCCTCCTCGTCTCACCCACCGCTGTTAAAATTGGGGAGAAGAACTCCTGGCTGCATCACACCCGATGCAAGCTAACCCAACCTCCTCCGGACAATCTAGAGAGTGGGGGGGAGGACTATACATTTGATGAACCCCCTTCTGCCCCAGACTCCTTCATCGACGACCAAGATCCCGAAGAGCTACAGGCCGAATCTGACTCGGAGCCACGGGATCGGGCTCTACCGACTGGACCTGATTCGGAGCCACTGGATCGGACTCTACAACACGGACCAGACCCCGGTGCCACTGAATGGACCTCTGAGCTCGTACCAGACGGCATCCGACTGCGCTTGAAACGCAATTGATAATTCGCCGCACCCCAGCATCGCTCTCCAGCATCGCACCCCAGTTCCTGTTCATCGTACCCCAGTTCCTGTTCATCGTACCCCAGTTCCTGTTCATCGCACCCCAGTTCCTGTTCATCGTACCCCAGTTCCTGTTCATCGTACCCCAGTTCCTGTTCATCGTACCCCAGTTCCTGTTCATCGCACCCCAGTTCCTGTTCATCGCACCCCAGTTCCTGTTCATCGCACCCCAGTTCCTGTTCATCGTACCCCAGTTCCTGTTCGTCGCACCCCAGTTCCTGTTCGTCGTACCCCAGTTCCTGTTCGTCGCACCCCAGTTCCTGTGCACCGCACCCCAGTTCCTGTGTCACCGTTCCCAAGTCTCCGGACATCGTCCCCACCTGTGTTTTCGGACTTTCCACTATTGACAGCTTTTGACAACTGTTTGACAGCTCTCCGTGTTTTCGGACTTTCCACTATTGACAGCTTTTGACAACTGTTTGACAGCTCTCCGTGTTTTCGGACTTTCCACTATTGACAGCTTTTGACAACTGTTTGACAGCTCTCCGTGTTTTCGGACTTTCCACTATTGACAGCTTTTGACAACTGTTTGACAGCTCTCCGTGTTTTCGAACCTGCCGCTATTGACAACCTTTTGACAGCTGTTTGACAGCTCTCCGCGTTTTCCAACCTACTGCCTTTTGACAGCTTACTTTGACAGCTTGCCCGCTAAACCCCTTGTTATCCCGGGGGAATCTGAAGGGTCAGCTGCTTCCTAAGATGAACTCTATCACAGTACTCTTCCTTTTCCCTTTTCTGGGCAGGCCCCTTGCGTGGACCTCTGAACACTGCCCTGGGATAATGACTGACCACCAATACCTGGACTTCCACCTTTTGGAACAGGGCGGCAAACAAAATCCGGACCGGATTGGGGATTTTGATTTCTGCCTCCCTGAAAGCAGGACTCTATTACGCCACTCATTGGTCCCCAAGATGAATGGGACACAACAGTGGGAACTATTTGTACGCTCCAAGGATTATAGGAGACTGGGCTCAGCCTCCGTCACCTTAGACCAGGGGAGGTATCGCCTTACCTGTGTCAATGGCTCATACCTCCTCTTCAGCCATGGAGAAGTATCCAAGAGCCCTAATTGGACTGAAGTGCAGCAAGGTGGGGGCTCCCACACTTTTACTGACACTTCTTCCCCCCTCATGCAAAACCTCATTTTTGGCTTTCGATGTACCCGCCTGGTACCACCACCTTCCAGACCCCTGATCCAAGGTATTTGCCTGAGACGTTTCTGTTGTTTATGGGACCTGGGCCCCACTGAGGACTGGAGGGGCTCTGACTACCTGGAGGGTTGGTATCACCCCAGTCTACCCTCAGACCCACCGGTGTGGGACCACACCGGACCCTTGCGATGTGGAGGCATTGCCAAAACAGCCTCCCTTTTAAACACCACGGATCCCCTCCACCCTGTTGGGACCGCACCACATCGCCTGGCTGCTGACTCTTCGGCCCCAGAACCAGATTTCCTATCATCCTGGGATCAAAACTCATTTATCCAACTCCTCAGCAAGGTGGCCAAAGAGACTGAATACCCGAACTGTTGGGTTTGCGCCCATGCCCCAAGCCACCTCCGGCAGGACTTCCCTTGGTTCCTTTTGCAGTCACCCTGGAACAGCTTCGCTTGGGGAATGTGGCCTCCTGGAATCTCACCGCCTTGAACCTCACTCACCAGTACTTGTACCTTACCGGCCCTACCCGCGGGCCCCTTTGCCGTGTCTTCTCCGGAGAAGGTGCCTCAGTGGGGACTAGTTCCTGTGACACCTCTCTGGAGATCCACGAGACAGGGCAAGTGACTGTCGTTACGCAATCCGAAACCCGTTTGGCCGCAGACCTCCCTTCAGCTTGGACATTGGCAATGGGAGAACCCCCCCTGGATCAAGCTCGGCACCCCAACATCGCGTTTCTCCACAGTTTTGCCTCCGGTAGGCTCGGGACTGATTTGGCCGGACTGTGGTGGGTCTGCGCCCACCGCGCATATCGATGGGTCAGCCCCCACATGTCTGGCTCCTGCTATCTAGGCTACATCGTGCCCGGAGTACGTGTGGCCCGGGATTTACCTACTGGGAGACTGCGGAACAGAAGGGAGGAGCAAGCCCTTTCTGACCTGTCTGATGTGGCGGCCAACGGAGAGACCTGGGGGAGAGCCCTATTTCCAGCTTACGGGGCCGGTTCGAACCACGTGGATATCCTAAGGCTCACCGACGTCCTCCTTAAATTCATGCGAGAGGCGGAACAAATCACGGACTCCCTGACCACCGAACTCTCTCAGGTGAGACAATTAAGTATTCAAAACAGGATTGCGACAGACTTTTTATTGTCAGCTGAAGGTGGCACGTGTGCCCTCATTGGTTCAGAGTGTTGCACATACGTGACCGACCAGACCCTAAACATTACAGGACATTTGAATAACATCCATCGCCTGACCTTCCACCTTTACACGACATCCAACACGAAGGAATGTCGGACTTTGACCTCTGGGGCTGGTTGCCCAGTTTGGGTTGGGCAAAACAGCTCTTAAAGGGCATTTTTCTAGTTGTTTTAGTAATAGTATTGTGCATGTTAGTGTTTTGCTGTATCTCTCGCTGTTGGACCCCATGTTGTTCCATATTTCACTGTCCTCCCCGCCCGTCCTCTTCTTCCATATTTCCCCTCCGAGCTTACTACCATGGCCAGCCCACCTTCCCTGAATACGTCCAGTTAAGACACCTGGGGGAAGGTGAGTACCAAGTTACGGAGGTGTAGGTGTGGAGAAAAGGATTTGTGGTTCTGCGAACCAGGTACAAATCTTATCTCCAAGTGCGGGACTGTTAGGGAAAATTATCAGCTGCCACCTTCCCCCACCGCCATGTCTCCCTGGTGCCGAGTGCGGGACTTGTGGCATCGCGGAAACCCGACGATGAACGGGCTTCCCCTTTTCCTTTCACAACTGTCTCCCCTTCACACTAGTCACATAAGCACCCACACAAGCCCTCGCGATAAAGGGCTTCCCCAAAATGTTCCGATCTGCGCCCCGAAAACCCTCCGAGAAGCCTCCTGTCAAGCGCTCCTCGTATCCTCCATTTTCTCAATGAACGGCAAGCCGACCAATCAGGAGCATGCATTCAGCCAGGCCTCCAAAATGGAACGTTCAGCTCTGCTTCTCAACACCTTCACGCTTGACTGCTCACTAAGTGGGTATTGACAGGTTCCCTGCTGCGAGAACAATGGAATCGAAACTAAAATGTATCTAGCAAGGGGAAGTTATTAATTATAACTTGCAACATTGTAACAAGTGGACTCGCTTAGACTGTGGGTGGGCAGTTTGACAGCTCTAAGGTTAAATAACATAAAAATCAATATCTCAGCAATGCAAGGTCCTATCTGCATGGTTCGAGTGTCTATCTGCTCCTTATAAAATAACCTTCCTAACCCCTCGGTCCCCGCCATCCTCCGATCATCAGAAGTATGTTATTCGATACTGTGTAATTTTTGGACTCTCATCTCAGTGACTTCATAATCCCTTAGGCAGCGAGTCACGTACTCATCCAGCTGCAGGAGGAAATGCACCCCTCCCGGTAATCCATTCAAGCACCCATCCATCAGTTACCATGACAGCAGACATCCTCCTAGGAGTTTTCTATTGTTCTTCCCCAGTGGAAACCTTCAATGTGTATTTCACCCACCCTAAATCCCATCACCAGTTCCTGCCATCCCTCTTGACATGTAAAACTTGTTTTTCCCGTATGTAAATCTCGCTAGAACCTCCCCTCTCCACCCTCTCTCTCTGACGTTTGATGATGTATTTCGCTATGTATTCTGGGCAATGGCGGGAAGCTTTAAAAGTTCGTGACACCCATTGTTCGGGGTTCGGATCCTCCTGAACCTTGTTGCGCAATAAACTCCTTTGCTTTTGCTCCAATCTCCGGCTGGTCTCCATTACCTCCGCAGCGAACCACGGGCTTCCTCCGTAGGACCGGGAGCTGAGCAGCCTCGACCCGGTAATTTCCGTAACACTTTCAACTTTATCAACCCAGGGTTTTGACATTCCTCAGCATTATCCTCTCTCTGCACTGCCAACCCTTCATTATGGCTGAAGGGAGACTCCATACGAGAGGGGGGAGTTTCGGTTTCCTGCTGGTTCTCAAACAACTCCACCTTATCCCTCTTCTTGTGGAGCTGAGAGGATTTTAATTGCACTTCCTTTGAAGTAACTCTTTTGGAGAGAGGTCTTAGGTTACTCCTAGGGAAGCCTGAAGTTTTACAGCCACTCCAGGTCGTCAGCATTATTTGATTGTTTACAATCAGGTTGGTAAGAATCTCACTTCAGTTTGTTAGCTGAGATAGTAAAACAGTAAAGCAGGGAGTATATGCAGGGAAGATAAAGATGAAAAGGTCGCAGCTTTGGAAGTTTTCTTCTTAATTACCGTTGAGCCCAGATGCTCTCCCAAGTAGAGGACAAGAAAAACTCAAAACTAGAACTTAAAACAACCCCCTTAAAAACCTATGACTGAAATTTAAAACTCAATCTACACTTACTTAAACAAATAAAAGTAAAAGTAAAACAATGTTGAAACCTAAGCAGCAGATAAAAACAGTATAAATCATTAAAACAGACCAGTAAAATACGGAGGTCAGAAGGGAGGGTGTTGATAGTCCGCCATCTTGCCTCTGACCCTCATACAGGGGCAAGATTGCTACTAACAAAGATATGGAAACAGCAGCAAATACCTTCAATAAAAGATTGGAGACAAAAAAATAATGGAGTATGCGGAAATTGCTAAATTAACAGGAAAAAAAATAGACAACAAGATGAGGCAATTTTTGACAGGGAATGGAAGAAATTTATGGATTACATAGCAGTAGAGTTGAAATAAATCACATTTAGCATTTGAACTTCTTAAATACTCAAATTTTATTGGATCAACAAAGGGGAAACAAGCAAAGGAATCACGTATATACATGTTACATAAACTTCTGTGTGTTAAGTGTAACTTTTTACATCTTAAATAAAACAAAGCATTGTAAAATATGAATGAAGGAAGACAGCTAAGGAAGAATGGAAGCCATCGTAGATATAGGAAATGTGTTTAAATAGGAAGTAGCGAGAAATCAAAAACAGGAAATATTAAATGGTCTTAGCGGTATTAAGGACCAGATTATTTTCTCTGCACCAACCACAGAGCCGCTCCACCTCGTCCCGGTAGGCAGACTCATCCCCCTCGGAAATGAGCCCCACCACAGTGGTGTCATCAGCAAACTTGATGATTTTGTTGCTAAGATGGGTAGCTGTACAATCATATGTATAGAGGGTATAGAGCAGGGGACTCAACACACAACCCTGTGGGATGACTGTTGACAAAGCCCCTACCAAAAGAGAGATTCCAGAGCCTACAGTATGTGTCAAGCTGGGACTCTAAGTGGTTTAATAAAAGTGTATATTTGTAAAATGTTGTATTGCCTGAGAAGGGGTGTGTGGGATGTGATCCACGGGTAGCAGTCAAGTACAATATTCCTTGTAATGCTAGAGTGGACATGCAAAGGAATGCTTGGTCCAGCCAGTCGAAAGTTCTTGTTCCTCCTGGCCTGGAGCATCCTTCCTTTTGCATGTGACCAGAGGTGGGTGTGACCTTACCTGTCCAGGTAACAAAAGGATGAGTCACGCAGTACTCCCTCCCCTTTTTCTCCTTCTCCTTTCGTTTTGCCTGCTTCCAGCTAGGCCTGCTTCATTGGCTTTCAGCCAACAGCAGCACAGGGATTGTCTCCCATATGGGGTAAATCCACATGTTGCTATTTGTAACCTTAAGACTTTAAGCCTGCCTTCAGGATTGATACTGTGTACTGCCTGAAAGTGAATAAATTTACTTTTTGTTGACTATGAACAGGATTGTTGTGTCTTTATTCTTTTAAGAGGGATTCAAGGGAATTTACCAGGAACGTGCAATTCAGTCTGAGGCAGATTGAACTGCATAATAGTAAGAGGTTCTAACAAGCCTGCAACCAGCTTTCTGCTGTGCATATAAAAAGGGGTAATGTAACTCTGCTGCATAAGGAACTCACTAGCGCAAGTTAGGAAGGACATTAATAAACAAGATATTCTCTCCTGCCACTCTCAACATTCCCACAATTCATTCTAATGACTTCATAAAATCCATAAATTTATAAATGAAAATATGTGCATTAATTTTTAAATAAATAAATACATGACAAATAGTTCAACTTCTGCCCCCTGGATGATAGAAAAGCATTTCTACCCAAAAAGCTTCAGGAAAGAGATGGCTGTGATCCTATTAGATAAACCTTGATCTAATATCACAGGAGTCCTTTCCAGACCTTGTAACATATCAATAATCAAAAGGACAAACTAAAACCAGATATCTGTTCTAACATTGGTAGGTAAAGGTGAAGGGTAAAGGGACACCTGACCATTAGGTCCAGTCGTGTCCGACTCTGGGGTTGCAGCACTCATTTCGCTCTATAGGCCAAGGGAGCTGGCGTTTGTCTGCAGACAGCTCCCGGGTCATATGGCCAGCATGACAAAACTACTTCTGGCGAACCAGAGCAGCACACGGAAACACCGTTTACTTTCCCGCCAGAGTGGTCCCTATTTATCTGCTTGCACTTTGACATGCTTTCAAACTGCTAGGTTGGCAGGAGCTGGGACCAAGCAACGGGAGCTCACCCCATCGCAGGGATTCGAACCGCCAACCTTCTGATCGGCAAGCCCTAGACTCTGTGGTTTAACACACAGCGCCACCTGGGTCCGTAACATTGGTAGGTAGATACACACAGTTAGTCTATTGAAATGTATTCCAAATTCAACAGGTCCGGGTCCTGCACCTGGATCAAAGAGTGGTGTACACTGCAAGACCCGGACCTGTTGGATTTGGAGGGGTATGACAACAGGTTCAGGTGGCATGCAAACTTGGTATGTGGGAAAGCCAAAGTACATAAGAATTTTGTAAATCACATTGTCAGGAATTCTTTATTGGTGGTCTGGGAGAAATACAAAGACTTGTTAGAACCAAAAGTACCCTGGTGGATTTCCTCAATTGAGGCCAGAGTGACAGTAGTCGGCCAGTGGTCAGGCCAATCTTTCTTAGCGACGACCGTTGTTACATCTGCTCCAGTGTCCAGAAGGCCTGTGACCTGTCGTCCACCCATCTGTAGAATGAGCTGGGGGCGTTCTTCCGTTATCCTGATGAGAGCCATTGTTGCCTGGGGTTACAGAGACTCTATAGAAGTCGTAGGCGTAGACGTCAATAAGTAAAGTCTGGCAAGTTCTTGTCCTTTAGTGAGGACACACGGGACCGTGGAAAATCCTGGGACTTGTAGCTGAGATGAATCTGTAAGGTGAACTAAACCTGCAGTTAACGTAACTGTTGCAGGGAGTAAATCGACTCTGGGTAAAATCAAGCATATAGACGTGTCTGGAAAAGGACCGTAGATAGAGGTTGGCAGTTGCTGCGCGAACCATAGATTATTAAAGTAACAGTCCTCCGTCAGAAGAACTGGAATTCCAGGGCCAGGGGACTCTTCCTGCACACTGGTATCTTTTTGAAGCTTTTCGCTCTGCTGGGGCTGTTGGCACTGCTGAAGCTGGCAGCTTCCAAATTTCTCTGCGCCGAGCTGACAAACTTGAAGCTTTTCGCTGGATTGGACATTGTTTCGAGGTTTGATGGGATGGGGAGCGACGCTTGCAGACTCGTAGTCAGTAGACGTCTCTCGTATTTGTGTACTCTGACCTCGTGGAAAGCGAAACTCTTTCAGGTTGGCATTTAGATGCTGATCCATGGATGGAGAGTGCTTCTGCACCAGAGGCTCAGCTGTAGCTAGCTGCTGGTCCATGGAAGATAAGCGTTCATTGGGTTGAGGGGTAGTTGCGAGTTGACTCTGGCTCGAGGCTGAGTAGAGCTCTTTCGCTGAGAGGTTGGCTAAGGTTAGATGTCTGTTTAAGGAGGGAGGAAATTCTGCGATTGGAGACTTGACTGTGATGATTTGCTGGTCCGTGGAAATGGGGGGTGCTTCTGATGAAGGCTTGACTGGGGCGGGCTGAAGGCTGGTGGAAGTAGTATGTCCGATGGTTGAAAGTTGAACTGCAGTAGTGGAAGATGGAAGGTGTGTTAGAGACTTGTCAGCAGGAGGCGCAGTTGCTGGTGGCCTGTCTGCTGGAAGTCTCTGGTCTGTGAGGTTGGATGCTGGAGGAACTTCGGAGATGTGGACATCCCACTGATCCGTGTGCTCCTTCAGAACACCTGAAGTGTGGACATACCCTTGAGTCGTGTCCTCCTCGCGAAGGCCCAGACATTGGTGGGAACAGTGGGTGGTGTTTTCCACCTTTCTGAGGTTGTTGACCTTCACGACATTTTTGTACTTGCACCCTATTATTTTACCTGGGCCGGGGCGCGGCCCGCAGGATCGTTTCCCTGGACTGGCGATGATGCATCCGGAGAACTGGCTGCAGGATTCAGGTGGCACTGACTTGCCCAATGGAGCGAAAGTGATCATCCTTCCCACATCCATAGCATTTCTTGACCAGCGTTGAACTGTCCTGACGTGACGTTTGAACTGCTGCGGCCAAAAGCTGTGCTTTGTAGGAATGAGTACCCACGTTTTGGCAGACGCATAGCATCTCTGTTAATGTAGCATCTGGTCGAGCTGCAACTGTAGTTAGAGCATTCTTGCAGTCATCATTGGCGTTCTCGGAGGCAAGCTGTTTGGTGAGCATGTGTCTGGCATGGCGATCTTCAATCTGGCGTTCCACCGCGACGATCAATCTGTCCATGAAGTCTCCATATGGTTCCTTCGGACCTTGACGGACAGCGGCGAATCCTGAAACCGGTGAAGCATCTGTGCGGTTAGGCAACCTATGCCAGGCTTTGACCACGATGTCAGCAATTGTGACTAGTCCAGCGTCTGGAATGGCAAGTTGTTGAGCGATGTTGGAAAAATTTCCTGAACCCATGAGCATATCTTCTGTAACAGCTGGTGTGGCACGTCGAGCTGCTACCTCTTTCCACTCTCGCTAGCACAAGAGAGCATCCGTTGGCATCAAGAATGTACGTAGGATTAGCTTCCAATCCACTGGCAATAGACGACTTGATGATAGGCCTTCAAGTAGACTCCTGGTATAGGGTGCTTGAAGTCCATTTTCTCGAATGGCCTTGCATAGCTCTCTCAAGGTTTCAAATGGGATCGCTTGGTATCTTGCAGGCTGACCACTTTGAGGGCGGATAACAGGAAAGATGTGCATAGGTTCAGCATTGAAGTCAATCTGACCCAAAGCTGCTTCCAAGGCTTGAGTTCTGCAGAGAGGCTGAACAGCAGATGGCGCCAGTGAGTCGAAGACCTCTTGAGGCTTGTAAGATGGCTGACTCATGGCTTCTTGAAAACAAGATGGCTGACTTGAAGTTGGTTGAACACAAGATGGCTGACTTGTAGTTGTTTGAGCACAAGATGGCTGACTTGAAGTTGTTTGAGCACAAGATGGCTGACTCGAAGCTTCCTGAAGAAAAGATGGCTGACTTGTGGCTGTTGGAGCATAAAATTGTTGATTCTGCGTTGCAAACTCTGGCATTTGGAACACAACGGTGTGAGACCTTGGATCTTGTCCCGATGTCTGCGCTGGCATTGATGGAGCCGAAGGGCTGGCAAAACGAAGCTGAACAGGTTGCAATGGCGAGTTGAAGTATGCTGGCAGTGACTTTAATTGCGCTGACTGTAACTCTGGCGATGAAGAAGCTGTTGCTTTCGATGGGGCTGAGCTATCCAGAAGCTCCAGCAAAGGACTGCAGCTGAAGGAACGTGCAAATGTCATGGCTGCTGTTTTTTTAAAAAAGGCCCCAGGTTCAATTTTCAGCATCTCCAGGCAGAGGTGGGAATGACCTCTTTCAGAAGCCCTGCAGAGCCATTGCAATTCAGCACAGACAATTCTCATCTAGATTAATGAATTCTGATTCTTTTATATATAGGTTCCTATATATAAAAGGTAAATATTGGATTTTGAGAATGCGCGTTCTCCTTCATAGAGAGCACAGGTTGCGGTGGGGGCCAGAAAAACCACCCTTCCAGAGTGGGATGGATCTTAGATGGTCGCTGCTATGATTGGGCCGATTGGTGTTGTTGGGGAGAAACTCATGTTGCAATTTCTTGATGGACAGTCAGAGGGTTTAAAAGCCTTGGCACGCCCTGCATTCTTCTTCTTTGCTGCGTGCAACGGATCGCCCGCCCTCCTCTCCCTTGTTTTAGGCCTCTGCGTTGACCTTGCTATGCTTGTCATGGGGTCGTCTGCTTTTATGGCAGGGGCCTGGTAGGAATTTTTCCAGTTGGCTGATTGGCTGGTGCCTGCTGGTTTTCGCCTACTGCGTAGCAATTAGTCACAACTTGTAAGGTTGGTGGTTAGGCATTGGTTTTCATGTTCGTCGCTGGAGGGGTAATGATTGGCTGTGTCTGCCCCTCCAATGCTGCTGCTGCTGCGCGGGAATTCCGTTAAAGGAATCCAGGGGCTCGCCATGCTTTTGTCCATATCTGTAGTGGAAACTCGCGGAAGATCTTTGTAATCACGAGGAGTCAGGTGGCATATCCTCCTCCCTTTTCCATCCTCAGTCTTGAAATTAGCAAAGTAAAGTTGCTGGTGAGGAAGATACAATTAGTTGAGAACACCTTCAGCTGCCAATGACCTTAGCCAAGCCACACCCAGGTGCCTGACCAGTCGGGAATGGTACCTGATAGCCAGGTGGAAACAATCAAACCTATTAATAACTATATAAACGAAGGAATGGAGGGGACAGATTGGGCTTCGCCACAGACCAGGTACCGGGTGCTGTGGGTTTCCTGGCGTGAGGGGTCTCTCTCGCCGCTCCTTTGGGGCCCCGGGCGGCAGAAGGGGAGATTGTGCTTGGGCTTTTATCAGGTATGCTACATTTGTCTGCTGCTGATTGTATCTAGAAATAAAAGCATATTTGTTCTTCTTCCATTGGTGTGTTTCATTGGATCCAGATCCCAAAAGAACCCTGCCCCTTGGCAGAACACATGGCACTGTGAGCAGGATCTGGAAACAATGCCCTGGTGGAAGTAGAAAAGCCCTAGGCAGGAGGATGGCCAGAGCCACATCCCTGGTTGGTCCAGCACTAGTGCTTGGGCGCCAGTGGCTCAAATTTTGAACCGGTTGACCCCACCGGTGTCATGGGATGCTGAGATGGCTGGGTTTGGAGGTCCTACCCCTATGGCTGTGTCTAAGTGTTTGCAGCTAATGGGGATAGAGAAAGGTGTGGGGCAGAAGACGGTGGGGGGGCTTGGATGGGTCTTACTCACTGCGCTCCGAAGTGTTTGGGAGCAATTAGAAGCCTCTCAGAGGAAGGTATGGCAGCAATTAGAGGAGATCGCTGCTTTAAAGGACCAGCAGGCAATTCTTAAGGAGGTGCTAGAAAGCGCTCGGGGGAGGGAAGAACTGGCTAAGGAGCGGGCTGCCACTATGGCTATTCGCTTCGCTAAAATGAAACGCCCAAAGTGGGTAAAAAGGAAGTGTATCCCTAACCCTCAGAAGGTTAGAGCCCTCATTGCTTCCCGGGAATGGGACCCCGAGACATGGAGTGGGGACATTTGGGATTCTAGTGATGAGTCAGACTGGACGGAGGGAGAAGATGAGGGGAATGAAGAGGAATGGGTTGCTGAGGCACGTCCTCTAGTGACCAACAAGAGTAAGGGGCCGCCGGGTAACCCACAGGCGGTCCAGGCCACCCGACAGTACGGGATTACACTCAGCAGGAGTTAGCGGAAATGGCAAAGACAAACAGGCAAAAACCCGGGGAGGGGTTGAGCCAATGGCTGGTTAGGTTGTGGGACCAGGGAACTACCAGTCTTTACTTGACGGGGGAGGAGTTGGTAAAATTGGGAACCCTATCTCGTGATACATTGGTTAATCAGTTTTTGCGCATGCCTAATTTGGGTGCAACAGGTTCCCTATTTCAGTGGTGTGTAGAGGCTGTATACGCCAGATACCCTGCCCCAATGGATTGGGAAGAACAGCCAGGCCCCTGGCAAACCATTGAGGAAGCCATAGAACAGTTGCGTGGCATGGCTTTGCAGGCTGGGATCTATCGGCAAGGGTTCCAGGGACCAGAGAGTCAGCATCTCACCGCCAGCATGAGGGCGCGGCTGTTAAAGGGCGCACCTTCACATATGCATGGCCCATTGTTAGCGTTGCTGGGCCCTGCCCAAGGGAGACCTATTGGTGAAGTTGTTCTCTTGATAGGACAATTAGGGGAGGTACAGGGAGAAAATGTCCCTAACCCGAATAGCACAGGAGAAGGGAAAGTCAGGGACTGATAAGAAGTCCTTTGCCGGGACGGATAAAACATCCTCCACCCCTAAGGTGACGAGGAAGCAAATGTTTTTGGAATTATTGGAAGCAGGGGTTCGCAAGGAAGATATAGATGGCATTCCCACTGCAGAAATGTACAAATTGTGGAAGCAAAAATGTGCAGGGAAAATTAAAAAGGAGGGGACTGGCCCCCGGGTCAGGGGCACGGTTACGCCGACTGCCCCACCCCCAGAGTCACTGTATCAGTCAATCAGAATCATAGAGTTGGAAGAGACCACAGGCCATCCAGTCCAACCCCTGCCAAGCAGGAAACACCATCAAAGCATTCCTGACAGATGGCTGTCAAGCTCGCTTAAAGACCTCCAAAGAAGGAGACTCCACCACACTCCTTGGCAGCAAATTCCACTGTCAAACAGCTCTTACTGTCAGGAAGTTCTTCCTAATGTTTAGGTGGAATCTTCTTTCTTGTAGTTTGAATCCATTGCCCCGTGTCCGCTTCTCTGGAGCAGCAGAAAACAACCTTTCCCTCCTCTATATGACATCCTTTTATATATTTGAACATGGCTATCATATCACCCCTTAACCTTCTCTTCCAGGCTAAACATACCCAGCTCCCTAAGCCGTTCCTCATAAGGCATGTTTCCAGGCCTTTGACCATTTTGGTTGCCCTCTTCTGGACACGTTCCAGCTTGTCAGTATCCTTCTTGAACTGTGGTGCCCAGAACTGGACACAGTATTCCAGGTGAGGTCTGACCAGAGCAGAATATAGTGGTACTATTACTTCCCTTGATCTAGATGCTATACTCCTATTGATGCAGCCCAGAATTGCATTGGCTTTTTAGCTGCTGCATCACACTGTTGACTCATGTCAAGTTTATGGTCTACCAAGACTCCTAGATCCTTTTCACATGTACTGCTCTCAAGCCAGGTGTCACCCATCCTGTATTTGTGCCTTTCATTTTTTTGCCCAAGTGTAGTACTTTACATTTTTCCTGTTAAAATTCATCTTGTTTGCTTTGGCCCAGTTCTCTAATCTGTTAAGGTCATTTTGAAGTGTGATCCTGTCCTCTGGGGTATTAGCCACCCCTCCTAATTTGGTGTCATCTGCAAACTTGATCAGGATACCCTCAAGCCCATCATCCAAGTCATTGATAGATGTTGAATAAGACTGGGCCCAAGACAGAACCCTGTGGCACCCCACTAGTCACTTCTCTCCAGGATGAAGAGGAGCCATTAATGAGTACCCTTTGGGTTCGGTCAGTCAGCCAGTTACAAATCCACTGAATGGTAGCATTGTCTAGTCCGCATTTTACCAGCTTCTTTACGAGAATATCATGGGGCACCTTGTCAAAGGCCTTGCTGAAATCAAGATAGGCTACATCCACAGCATTCCCTTCATCTACCAGGCTTGTAATTCTGTCAAAAAATGAGATCAGATTGGTCTGACATGACTTATTTTTCAGAAACCCATGCTGACTTTTAGTGATCACAGCGTTCCTTTCTAGGTGCTCACAGACCGTTTGCTTAATGATCTGCTCTAGAATCTTTCCTGGTATTGATGTCAGGCTGACTGGGCGGTAATTGTTTGGGTCTTCTCTTTCCCCCTTTTTGAAAATAGGGACAACATTTGCCCTCCTCCAGTCTGCCGGTACTTCCCCAGTTCTCCAGGAATTCTCAAAGATTACTGCCAGTGGTTCTGAAATCACCTCTGCTAGTTCTTTTAATACTCTTGGATGTAGTTCATCTGGCCCTGGAGACTTGAATACATCTAAACTAGCCAAGTATTCTTGTATTACCTCCTTACTTATTCTGGGCTGTGTTTCCCCTGCTGAATCATCTGCCCCATATTCTTCAGGTTGGGCATTGTTTTCTTTTTTTGAGAAGACTGAGGCAAAGAAGGCATTGAGGAGTTCTGCCCTTTCTCTGTCTCCTGTTCGCATTTCACCATCTTCTCCTCTAAGTGACCCCACTGTTTCATTGTTCTTCCTTTTGCTACGGACATACCCATAAAAGCCCTTTTTATTGCTTTTAACCTCTCTAGCAAGCCTGAGTTCATTCTGTGCTTTAGCTTTTCTGACTTTGTCTCTACACTTGCTGGCTATTTGTTTGAATTCCTCTCTGGTGACTTCCCCCTTTTTCCATTTTTTGTACATATCCCTTTTAAATCTTAAATCAGTTAAAAGTTCTTTAGATAGCCACCCTGGCTTCTTTAGGCACCTTCCATGTTTTCGTCTCATTGGTACTGCTTAAAGTCTAGAATTTGAGTCTTAGTATGCTTGGTTGCTCCTTTCCGCTGTATAATAAACTCCAGAAGAGCATGATCACTCCCACCTAATGATCCTGCCACTTCTACCCCACTTACCAAGTCATCACTATTGGTTAAGACCAGATCTAAAATGGCTGATCCTCTTGTTGCTTCTCCCACTTTCTGGACAATGAAATTGTCTGCAAGGCCAGTGAGGAATCTGTTCGACCTTGTGCTCTTGGCTGAGTTTGACATCCAACAAATATCAGGATAGTTGAAATCCCCCATTACTACTATCTCACTTCCTTTTGAATACTTGGTCATCTGTTCCAGGAAAGCATCATCTGTGTCCTCAGTTTGGCTTGGCGATCTGTAGTAAACTCCCACAATGAGATCACTGTTATTTTTCTCTCCCTTAATTTTGACCCAGATACTCTCAGTTTGGCTTTGAAGTTTTAAATCCTGGATCTCTTCACAGGTATACACATCCCTGACATATAATGCCACCCCTCCTCCTTTTCTGTTTGATCTATTTCTCTGAAATAGATTGTATCCCTCTATTACTACATTCCAATCATGAGACTCATCCCACCAGGTTTCAGTGATGCCTATTATGTCATATTTAGTTTGGTGTACCAAGAGCTCAAGTTCATCTTGTTTATTTCCCATGCTCTGTGCATTAGTATACAGACATTGAAGACCATTGATCATTCCCCCTAGTCTCTTATTTAAGGATTTTTCCTTCCCACTACTAGGTCTGCATGCTGTTTGCTCCATTTGGCTCTTGACATTTGGATGATCATCTTCAGCACTTGATAGACTCCTACCTTCAGGACCACTATCTCCCTCCCCCACATAAGTCAGTTTAAAGCCCTCCTGATGAGGTTTTTGAGATTGTTGGCGAAAACATTCCTCCCAACCTTTGTATTTGTCAGAACATGGGTGGGAAATACCCCAACCTACCGAATAGGGGTGTGGCAGGGCTCCAGCGGTGAGGCCAATAAAGACGGCTATCCCTGGGGACCCGCGCCCACACATTCCCTTAACCATTTATTGGTCCAAGTTATTGGTATTAGCACGCTGGGTGCATGTCAAGGCAGGGCATCTGGGGGCCAAAGCCACCAAAGAATGGGCCATCAAGAGAGGCATTCCATGCTCAGTGAGTGCCGCTGCCACAGTGGTTGCTAATTGTCAGGTGTGCTCCCAGGTGAGACAGATGCCTCTGTCTAAGACACCCATGGGAAAATTACATCGGGGAAGTGGTCCTGGGCAAATATGGCAGACTGATTATATAGGACCCTTACCTAAATATGGACGTTGGCAGTATGTATTAACCATGGTAGACACCTTTTCAGGGTATCTTTTGACTCACCCCTGCACACGAGCAAACCAACAGAACACCATAAAGGGGTTGGAGATGTTAATACGGAGGTATGGAGCACCCCTTCAGGTACAGAGTGACAATGGGAGTCATTTTGCAGGGGGAGAGGTAAAAGATTGGGCAAATGAATGGAATATCCAGTGGATATATCATATTCCTCACCACCCACAGGCTTCTGGGTTGGTAGAAAGGCTAAATGGGTTACTGAAGCAAAAGCTTAAGCAGTTGACCCCCACCCATACCCTGAAGGGGTGGGGTAAAGTTCTAGATCAGGCGGAATTTGAACTAAATAGCCGTCCAATATGCGCTGGCCAAACACCATTGCAACGAATGATAAGTTTGCCAGCGCCAGCACCAGTGGAGCACCTAAAGGTCTGGAAACTCCAACCTTATGGCCAGCCACCCCTCCGAGCGACGCCCGATAGTGCTGGGGCTGACCTCATAACCCCTAAGGATGTGGTGGTACCAGCCGGAGGGCAGGTACTAGTACCCTTGGGGATCGGGGTCACCGTTCCCCATGGAACCTATGGGCGCATCGCACCTTGATCCAGCCTAGCTTTAAAAGGCTTGCAGGTTTTAGGGTGGTGAACGCCGACTACCAAGGAGAAATAAAGGTGCTCCTCCATAATGTCAGCAATCTGGCCCAGATTGAAGGACAAAAGATTCTGGTAGTGGGGATATATGCCCCGAACGAAAAAAAGCAGAATTTTATGAAAAATTAAATAAACTTCTGATGGAATATGTGGATTATAAAATGATATTGATGGGGGACTTAAATGGGGTCCCCTCAACAGAAATGGACAGGTCAGGAAAGAAACAAAAATTAAATTCAGGGAAACTACCAAAAGCTTTTGAACATATAATAGACCAGCATGAAATTGTGGATATATGGAGGTTCAAGCACCCAACGGTAAAACAATTCACGATCTACTCGGAGCCAAATCAAAGTTGGAGTAGAATTGACCAGATCTGGTTATCAAAAGAATTAACGATGAAAGTTCGAAAGACAGAAATATTGCCGAAAACTATATCAGACCATAACGCATTAACACCGGAGCTAAAACTTCAAAGGCCTAATCAATACAGATGGAGACTGAATGATAGTATTTTAGATAATAATGAAATTCTAGAAAGATCTAAAGAACAGTTGAACACTTATTTTGAATATAATCTAAATAAAGGGACAGATTTAAATATGGTCTGGGACGCTAGTAAGGCTGTCATGAGGGGGTTCCTCCTGCAACAAAATTGTATACTGAAAAGGAGGAGGGGAAAAAATAAGGAGGACATACTAGCAAAGATAAACGAAGTAGAAAAACAAATGACAAGCAAGCCGGCAGACTTAAAATTAAAACAAACCTATAAATTGTTACAAATACAAATAAATGCCTTGATAAACCAGGAAGTGGAGTGGAGAATTAAGCTACTAAAACAGAAAAATTTTGAAACCGTAAATAAGACAGGTAAATGGCTATCATGGCAACTAAAGAAAAGACAGGCCCAGAACACTATAAACAAATTAGTAGACAATAATATAACTGTGGACAAACCAAAAGAAATAAGAAACATGTTTCTTAAATATTATAAAGAGCTTTACAAGGCACCAAAAGAATGTAGTGAGAAAATAAAGAGATATTTGCAACAATATAAGTTAAAAATGTTAAATAAGGAAGCAATAGACTTACTAGAGAACCAGATTACAGAGGAAGAAAATATTGAAGCAATAAAACAGGGGAAAAATGATAAAACTCCAGGCCCGGACGGCATCACAATAAAATATTATAAAAAACTAACTTAGCAGTTGATCTCGCCACTGAGGGAGGTAATGAATAACATAATGGAAAAAGGAAGACTACCTTGGTCATGGGAGGAGGCCCATATTACGTTGATTCCAAAGCCAGACTCAGATCTCACCAATGTTAAAAACTACAGGCCGATATCATTATTAAATAATGATTATAAGATCTTTACACCTATTCTGGCCCAAAGACTTAAAAGGATTATGGCATATTATATACACCCGGATCAAGCAGGTTTCCTTCCAGGGCGACAGGTGAAAAATAACATGCGAATAATGGTAAATATTATTGACTATTTGGATTTAAGAATAAATAAACAAGCAGCGTTAATTTTTTTGGATGCCGAGAAAGCGTTCGACAACCTGTCTTGGACCTTTATGAAAACAAATTTGGAAGAGATAGGATTAGGCATTAAATTTAGGAGAAGTATTGAAGCAATATACAAAGAACAGAAAGCACGGTTGATTGTAAATAATGATTTAACAGAAAATTTAGGTATCACCAAAGGAACAAGACAGGGTTGTCCGATCTCTCCTCTTTTATTTATATTAACGCTTGAGGTATTACTACAAAGAATTAGAACATCAGATAAAATAAAAGGAATAAGATACGGATCGAAGGAATATAAAGTTAAGGCTTTTGCCGATGACATTGTCATTACAATTGAAGATCCGCATTTATTAATTGGAGAGACATTAAAAATTATTGAAGAATTCGGCACATTGGCAGGTTTAAAGATCAATAAAGGTAAGACTAAAATGATGGTAAAAAATTTAAATGAAAAACAATTGGCACAACTTCAAAAAGAAACCACGATTGCTGTGGTCAAAAAGATTAAATATTTAGGTATTTGGCTTACCACAAAGAACACTAACTTGTTTAAAGATAATTGCGAAACACTCTGGAAGGAAATCAACAAGGATCTTGAAATATGGGGAATATTGAACCTATCCTTCATGGGAAGGATAGCAGCTATTAAAATGTCAATCCTACCAAAGTTACTGTTTCTATATCAAAATATCCCCATCATTACAAATCAGAAATACTTTAAAGACTGGCAGAAGATCATTTCAAAATTTGTGTGGCAAGGTAAAAAGCCGAGGATTGCATATAGGCTATTGACGGACAAAACGACAAGGGGTGGGTTCTCTTTACCGGACCTAAAAATATATTATGAGGCGGCTTGCATCGACTGGCTAGGAGAATGGTTTAGACTAAGGAACACAGATTTATTAGACCTGGAGGGGGTGGAAAATAGATTTGGGTGGCACGCCTACCTGTGGTATAATAAGGTGGAAGTACATAAAGGCTTCCTGAATCATACTGTCAGAAAACCACTATACCAGGTATGGAGGAGGTACAAAGATTGGTTTGGGGGAAAAAAAACCCAGGGTGGGTGTCGCCACAAGAGGCTTTTACAGTCAAAAAACCTAATATGGAAGCCAGTTGGTTATCATATAGAGAACTTTTGTCTATGGAAAACAACAATGTAAGGATAAAGCCATATGAAGAAATAAAAAAGAAGCTAACAGGCTGGTTAGAGTACCACCAATTGAACAGCATATTTATAAAAGACATGAAAACACAGGGATTCAATCAAGAAAAATCATGGCTAGAGAAGGAGGTTGTCCAAAATAGCATTAAAACGTTATCCAAGATTTATGATTTTCTGCTGGAGTGGAATTTAAAAGATGAGGAGATTAAGAGTGTAATGATAAGATGGGCAATAGACGTTGGTTATAATATTGAATTTGTCAAATGGTCAAGGCTCTGGAACAACGGAATTAAATTTACAGCATGTAAATCACTTAAAGAGAATCTATACAAAATGATGTACCGTTGGCACCTCACTCCGATCAAATTGTCGGAATTATACAAAATAGGAAGTAGAAGGTGTTGGAAATGTGAGGTGAAAGATATAGTAAAGCAGTATTGGCAATAAATATATATATAATGAGCTTAAAAAAAATACTCAAATACAGTTTCAAAAAAATACCGGAGGCATTCCTTCTAGGAATGGTAGGGGCAGAGATAAAGAAATGTGACCAAAAGTTTTTCTTATATGCGACCACAGGGGCGAGACTCTTGCTAGCGCAGGTCTGGAAACAAAAAACAGTACCAACTGTGCAGCAATGGCAACAGAAAATCACAGAATACATGGAGATTGCAAAAATTACAATGAGAGTCAGACAGCAGGGGGAAGAAACATTTAGAAAAGAATGGGGAAAATTTATGGAATATTTGGACAAGGTGTGTAAGACGTAAAGGATGACACAAAACACTTGGCGTGTAGTTATTTCATATAAGAGAATATTTAAGAAATAAGGAAAGACATTTAATTTGGAAACGAGAGTGTAAAAAATGGAAACCCGAAAAGGGAAATAATTTAATTGGGGTAAAAACAGTTGATGTGTAAAACATAGATATATGATTTAGAGAAGACATAAGAAGAAAGAAGGGAAGGGAATTGAAATCGTAAATGTAAAAGTTAAGAGCGGTATAAATTTGTGGTAACATAAGTTTTTGTATTATTTGTCTTTACAAGTTTTCTGTTATAAATCTTTGTTAAAAAAAAGGAAAAACCAATAAAAATTATTTACAAAAAGAAAGAAAGCATTTCAGCCTTCGTAAGCTCTACTCTCCCCCAGAGGCAAAGCAACCTGTTCCGGTACACGGAACAGCAATCATTCCCGGGGGCTTGGTGCGCATTCCAGGGGGTCGGCATTTTGTGTGTCCCCTTTGGAATGGCACCCGGAGCGGCCGCCTCCCGCCCCCCCTCGGAACGCCCCTGCCTCCCCCTTGACTGAGTCTTTCCTACTAGCAGGAGATCTGCCGCCATCTCGCAGACCGGAAAAGGAAACCAATAATGTGTGAGATTTCAACCATCTGCCTAAGGTGCATCAAAATTTGCCTGCAAAGCCACTTCCAGCCCCGACTTTACCTGCCCCACAGCTGAAGTCATATGAGATCAGCTATAAGGCAGCTGGGCTTGGCTTGGCTGACCTGGGTCAGGTCCGGAATGGCACCCAAAGCTGCCCCCCCCGGAAGGTGCATCATATTGAACCTGCAAAGCCATTTGCAGCCCCAACTCTACATGCCCCACAGCTGAAGTCATATGAGAGTCATATGCCATTTTTCTCTAGGCCTGACAGTCATACACATCTGACACAGACCTTTGCCCTTTGCTGCTCAGGCATCCTCTGTAATAAAGATAAGGAGGTACCTTTGAGGTGGACTTTTGTGCCAGGCAACCATGCCTGGAAGTAGTCAAATCTCTCTCCTTCCTTTCCTGTTAGTAAATGGACTCCGGTTTTTGTTTAAGTGCATTCTTTCTGGGTTTCCTGTTTACCTGTCTTCAAAGAATGTTTGCATGCTTCAAAGTAGAAAACTTAGTCTTTTGTAGTTGAAAGGTGTTCCTGTGATGTGACTCTGTCCCATGTGAGGACTTCTCGTATCGCCAAGAGCTACTCTGATTGGTCCTGATGAAATGCTGTATGAAATGTCCTTTTTTAATAAAACGTCCTGGGTCCAGGGGTGTGGAACGCACTTTGCACGCACCTCTGCCCAGAGCCTTGCTGGACAAGCCTCTGTGTGGTCTATGACTCATTCATCAGAGTCCATTTCTCCCTCTGCCTTCAGAACGCAACAAAACAGGGCTGCGATCCTGTTAGATAAACCTTGCTCTAATATCACAGGAGGGACCCAGGTGGCCCTGTGGCTTAAACCAGAGAGCCTAGGGCTTGCTGATCAGAAGGTTGGCGGTTCGAATCCCTGTGATGGGGTGAGCTCCTGTTGCTCGGTCCCAGCTCCTGCCCACCTAGCAGTTCGAAAGCATGTCAAAGTGCAAGTAGATAAATAGGTACAGCTCTGGCTGGAAGGTAAACGGTGTTTCCGTGCGCTGCTCTGGTTCGCCAGAAGCGGCTTTGTCATGCTGGCCACATGACTGGAAGCTGTACGCGGCTCCTCAGCCAGTAACAGAGATGAGCGCCGCAACCCCAGAGTTGGACACGACTGGACCTCATGGTCAGGGGTCCCTTTACCTTTACCTAATATCACAGGAGTCCTTTCCAGACCTTCTAACATATCAATAATCAAAAGGACAAACTAGAAACCAGATCTATCTGTTCTAACATTGGTAGGTAGATACACAGGCTATGACTGAATTCTTCCACACTTTATTTCAGTGCCCAACTAAGCCTTTGCAGGTGTAAAACAATGGCTCTTTTCAGAATAGCAGGATTGACAAGGTGGCATAAAGTGCAGAGAATCAGTTATTTCATCCACTTTTGAATAGGTTTCCTTTTGCAGATGCACCGTGCTGGGCCGGGGCATGGAGCATCTTGCCAACACTGAGTTGTATCTGCACAGCCCCTTGCGACGGCCACACAGTTACCAAAAGTCTTTGGATAACCTGGAACAAAGTATCTGAAAAGGAGAGGAGAAACTACTCAGTCTGAATGCTTTCTTTATTCTGTACCTCTTAGAATGAAATGCTTGCCTGTCTCCACACACTTCATTATTTTTACAGTAACCCAGAGGAGTAACATTCAGAGGAGAATTCTCTTTTGGTCTAGTCTCGGACTCCCCTGCCTCTCTGCCCTCCCCTGTAGTCAGAGCTTACACACTTTCTGCACTACCACCAACACCAGATGAGTCTGCCCAGAGTGGTTGGGGGAAACCACCAGAGGGGTGTAGTATTATTAATTAGTAGTAGTAGTAGTAGTAGTAGTAGTGTCTGATTGGAAGGAAAATCACATGCTAGCCAGCACAAATACATACAGCCAACAAGCAGTTATTGTGCTTTCCTCAGGAAAATAAGGGGAGAAATATTCTTATAGGCAAGCCCTATAAATAAATAAATAAATGGTAGGATTTTGATTATTTGGATTGTTGAAGGGAAGATTGCAGGCCAGTGGAAAAATACAGGCTAAACTTCCTTTCCAAGGCAGTGCCTCACCTGTGACAGCTTACAGAGAGGGCAATCTGAATACACTCCTTTTGCAAGAGGACTGTCCTAATCAGCTCCACCAAGCAAATTGATAGTAGCATTTGTCTTTTGTCCATTCAGAGAACAAAGCAGGACAAGACAGAGAAGGAACAGGGATTGTTGGAGGGGTGTCCACAATTGGCATGTGCCACAGCTCAGTAGCAGAGCATCTTATTTGACAACAGAAAGTCATTTTATGACTTGCTGAATGTGTGCTCTATGTTTGTGCTAGGGAAGTTGGGAAGAACCATTGAAAGTGAAACAAAAT